>DWEI01002267.1:0-14686 GCA_018245875.1 Mysoria ambigua | reverse complement strand
CCGGTGAATCGTGGGAATGTTCTGCATTCCTCTGCCTACCCCTTCGGGGATTACAGGCGTGAAGTTACGTTTACGTTATTAAATGAATCATACGAAATTTAAAGGGGCTAAAATATCGAAACAGTTTTTCAGAAAAAAATAATACCGGTGATACTCTGGGTATAATATATCTGGTAAGAATAAAATTACCTAAAACATTCCATGCTTTGGTCAGGAATGGGACGCGTGGTCGTGTGGTGTTCGGGTTTCCTTGTAAGTTGTTTACCAAACCTAGAACATATTTGTCGATATACTGTACCCATATACTAGGAGGAACCAACACACAATGTTACCGGTACACTGAGAGTGATCTAACTATTGGAAACTAATATATAATGGCCTTGTATGCAAAGCTTAAAGATATATCGAATTTTTAGGACGGGCTCAATTATGATGTATTAAAGATATGAGAGGCAAGATTAAATAAAATAAATGTTAAGGAACCGTCTTAACTATAGACGATCTGCATGTTTCTTGTTTAATTATAGCATAGTCGTAAAGTCAAAATGGTTAAGGTTTCACAGTAGGTTTAAAGCTTATTTATAAGTTACAAGTTGCAAATTTGTTTGTTTGAACGTTTTAAAGCTGGTTTATATCTAGTATACTATTTAATTAATGATGTTACTTTGTATCATTAATTAAATCATAAATTGTTTAACGTCGAACGTTCAGCCAGGCGCCAACTGCAAAGTTATAATGTTTTATGTTCCGCGTGGCATAATTATTTTAGTGGTACAAGGTTTAATTAATAATTGTATTTCACCGAGGTTTTGATATTTTTTTACGTAATTATTAACTATATTTGATTTTATTAAATATTAGTGTCATCATGTTATACTATCTTACCAAAGTTGTTTTTTCCTAACATTGTATTGTTCCACTGTCTCCTCTCACAGAGGTCTATACTCAGAAGATGAATTATTTGGCAAACTTCACACGTCTCTATAGAACCCAACTGCGGGACGTCTGGAACATACTGCGCCATTCTGCTCCACGAGTGTTCACTCGTATAAACGCTGCCCGCGTCTGTTGATGCTTACTTTGCAATGTAAAAGGTAATAAATGAAATAATTACAGATACTTGTAAGATTGTGTTCGGAGACATTGACGAGCATAATTATTATTTAATAAAAAAAATTCAGACGATAATATGCCAAGATAAAAAAAAATGGTTCCACATGTTTCCACTTAAGTAGTTATACATTCAAACATACAAAGTTATATGTACATTACACAATCTACTGCAATTCATAAATAACTGTATTTTAATATATGCCATATTTCCTGTCGTGCCTCGCTGTTTGACCGAATTACGACATATTTGTCCACAGTATGGCCGAATAAGTATTCAAGTATGGTTCTTAGTACAACTTCCACTAGCTACATCTAAAATAGTCTTGGAATATAAATTAGTACCTAACCTCATTGTAATAAGGTGCACACCATCCGTAAAAGTAATTTTGTACAAGGCTTCAAATGGCCTCACGTCCTTACTAGTGGCGCCGCGTGGTGGCGGATCGTGTGTACTTTATACGGCTGTCTTGCTCCCTTGTTATCACAACACAACATTACCCATGAATAATGAGTTTATTTTCAACATAACACTGAATCATATAATATGCGTGGAAAACATGTATTTGCACGTGTACGATAAGAAACAAGCGGAGATTATGGGATCGGTTTAGGAATAGGTTCACGTAAAGCTCGGTACACACGAACCGCCTCTTATAAAGACAATATAAATCTTATAACTTTTTGTACATTTAACTAGTAACCTTTGAGTTATAAAATAGTCATTCATTTATATAATACATACATATATCGGCACTTTTAATGAGATGCTATTATAAGAGGAACAACGAAATAGACATGCAAATCAATTAATATGATTGACAATTTATCGACATTTTGCCATTTATATCATTCGTTTATTTTTGTAGCTACATCGTGTGTGGCTGCGAGAGATGCTTTGTGTCTCTAACAACTAAGTTAAAACGCTTACAATTTCTGCTGATCTCACGCTACCATATTGCAGTGGAAATATGGAATCTTTAAAATATCTAGTTGTGGTCCTTTGACTCTGAACCAAAACTATATTATTCGATAGTCGGTTTATTTAGAATTGAGAATTTAGACCTGAGAGTATTTTCAAAAGCAAAGTGTTCAGTAGTTTAGGTATATTGCATAAAAATGGTTGAATCTACTAAAAGCTAGCCTACCTCTAACTATTCTTTCCAATCAAAACCACTACCGTTAAACAAATCCCTTGGACATAAAGTAACACGAGTACAACAGAATGTGACGTTATCAACTTTATTACATGTCCTGTCTAGCCGATTTTACGTGTCCCTAATCCTGAAGCATTAGTTTAACGACATAGTGGTCGTAGATCAATTATATAGACACAAAATTAACTGTAAGTATATATTTCGACTCGAACACAATAAACTTTGACAAATTAGACTTTAAAGACACTTAGATATCATAAATAACTGTATAATTGAGCACTAAATCAGAAGCAGATTGTTCTGTGTTCATCGAAAGTAAAAATAGTTATAAGAGAATGCAAAATATTAATAATAATTCACAAGGGGATCGACTTCATTCGAAGCGACAGGCATTAAATGAGTGGCCGCTCCAAGTTGGGATGTTGCGATTATCGGAGTGAATTATCTTCCCAACAATAAGAGACAACGCGTTAAATGCGCACTGGGCTCTAACATCTTAATATTCGAGGGGCCATGTCGACCCAGCATGACGCAAACCCAACACATTGTAATTATTTCTCATCGCAGTGACACCTTACGTGGAAGTTTTAGACTTGCTCGGTTGAAATTAAAAGATTCATAAATTTTTATATTCAAATTAAGTAATCTGTTTAATAATATATTACATCTAAACGGAAAGGTACAACCTATTTATGACTTTATTTAAGGTGCATCTAATACATACATACATATAAATACATAATATGAGCCAGGTCCACAGTATACAACTAAAATTGTCATTTAGCTAGAGGTCGATACTTCATACAGGACTCTGCTATTTGTAGATATCTCCCGAAGGATTCTTAAAAAATATCTACAAGCGGCGGTAACTCGGAGATCTATTCAGTAGCTTTGGGACCTGAAAAAAGTTGTAGCCAGTTGTGAGGTTCTTGACACGCAGGTGGTTATATATTGTAAACGATTTGTACAGTGGAACTACCCCAGGCACGCGAAATACTGGGATGTGCCACATTATATTCTTTTATTTGTTCGTCATATAAAGAATAGCTTCAAATGGCATCGCATGGCATACGAATAAACATAATAATTTAATATGATTTTATGCATCACCAATGTAAATCTAAAATTATAACCAACTAATTATAAATTATTTCCACGCATTCCGATCAACAAAAATATTTTCAACCGTACTGACTTAAGGGACACACAAAGTCGAAATTAAGAAGACAGTATCGGTATCAATTATGTGTAAAGACTCTGCGCCTTGTAACGGTTCGACAGTGTGTCGAGTCGGCGTGTGACAGGGGTCTTCTATAAACTTCAACGTAATCCAACCGGGCGGCGACGTCACGTCGATGCGCGTAGAGAGTCAACCTTTACGATGGTCGAGTGAACAGAACAAAACAAGTTAGACATGTCAATGCCCACGCCTTCGGTACGGTAACCCGATATAAGCAGACGGATACATTTAACACAACCGAGAGGTTCGCAAGCGGTTGGGACTCGCGTGAGAGCGGGGCATTAAGCGCGGCGATGAGCGATGCGCCGAGCGAAGGACGCGCGCGATAGTCGGCCGCACGTAACTTATTCCGCGACTATTATCTCGCTGGCGACTACTAGATGTCACGCATTCCGCCTCGTACACCTCGCTTATATAACTAACAATTTTATAGACGTAACAATTTCGAACTATGTTAATAGATTTGAATGATAAAATTTACGACCGATACCAACGGACGGATCGTACGCAAAATATCAAAAACGTGCCATAAAAGCGTCACTGTGCACGCAACCTAACCGTCCCATCCGCTCGCCCGTGTCATGAAAGAAGATACTTTAATATCCGATTCATTGTTCTGTTACAAATTTGTCAGTGATCTTTACATTAAACTTTTTCTCTTTCAAAACTTGAGACGGGTTCATAATCCCCCCGTGCGGCCGCCACTTGTAAGTAAATCTTCGTCACACAAAATGAGGACCACACGTGTAACATTATTTAGTACCTTTTAAAGTGTATCATAGATAAACTAGTTTTAAAAGTTTAACATTATATATGATCTCTATGTTACGGTATATTTATCGATGGGTGGTTTTCTATTTCTAACAGCTTTAGTGTGTTATTCTACACCCGTTGTTGTTAATATTCTAAGAAAAAAATAACATTCTGGATTCATAATAAGTGTCACCAGTGTTAAAGGTCCTGAAAAAAAAATGTTCTGTCATATAAATCGAATTAACATTAAAATGTGGTTTAGTGAAAGATCTATTGAACTGCACACCAGTTCATCATTATCAGTCTAATGTCATTGAAGTCTAATGTCAGATATATGCTGCCCTTAAAGAGTTTTTTCCCCACGCTGTACATGCGAGTTGGGACCACAGAACACGACTTGCCCGCCACGCTGACTGTTACTGAAATATATTTAACACTTCTGCGTCAAACTTAATACTTATAACAGTCCCTCCAATATCGGATTTGTAGCGATACGTCTATACAAATCACATTAGGCATGTCCGAACCAAATAAAAGAAAATACCTTTCCGTTACGTTGACGAATGTTTTTTTTTTCACCGGACGACACTTCTGCTTTATTGCCTTTGTTTGAGGTTTAAACAATAAAAACTGTACAATCCAAAGTAAACTGCAGTAGAATATACTAGTACGAGAACGATAGTTCAATACGTGTTCGACTTTTTCTACTTTTATAACACTTTGCTTTAATTTAATGAGTACTATGCAAACTAGTGTAGAAAGTAGATTGAAATAAAAAAGTATGGTAAAATAAAAAAAAAATATTAGAGAAATCTTCGCATTATTATATAATGTTCTCCCCATTCTAAGCAACAGCTATTAACGACGCTCACAAAATAAGAAGTGATTAAAAGCAAATGCAGTCAAAAGATCGATGGTATTATTAAATTTGAATTGCTCTTACAACTTGTGAGGACTGTAATTTCTTAATATAATTATTAATATTTTGCTTCTGTCACGCAACGGGTTACCTCGGGGCGCGTGTTGATGTTCTGACGATGGGCAGTCCATGGTAACCATCTTCGACGATAATTTCGGCTAATTTTCGTAATTCCTCGTAATTTTCATTCGAAGTGCATGTTGTGCTCAAGTTAACTTCATTATGTGTTTTCGGAAATACCTCCCCATCTAAGTCTAGATGCCCGCGAGCGATACCGGTATTGAAATTGGGGTATGCTTTTGTGGGAGCCAAGTAGGTACGAACGTTTTTTAAAATTTGTCAAAATTCCGTCGAGCTTCCGTTCTACGAATATTCGTTGTGCGTTGAGAATAAATTAATATAGAATATACCTATTTTGAGAATGTTCTAATGCACTATCTCTTGGCTACATTGTGTTACAATAATATGTCTTGAGACATCTCCCACACACGGCCATCGGATCCATTGAATGAATCGAACCCACGACCCCTGGTGCAAAAATCAGTTCCACTAACCTGTGCACCAACGGGCCAGTCAAGGCCGCGCCAGAGCTATTATCAAAGCAACAATGCACAAAAAAGGTGACAAGTTAATCTGTTCAATTAAGGAAACTACGCCACTAGAAACACTTTTTCATACATAAATCGGTTTCATAAAAGCGACCGCACCGGCCTTAGCCAAGCAAATATTTGAAAACAAAACGTTGGACATTTGATCCGTCATACAATTTGAATATCAAATAAGCTTTAGAAATTAACAATTAAACGAAAATAATCCTCATGAATACAGTTTTGGTGGTAAATGCAGATGCTTTGAAATCACCATTATGACCTCCATTAAGATAGCAAAATGCATTTTGCTCTTATCTCGACATGTGTATGTACTTGTTCCGTTCTTCGCAATCATCGTTCTCTTCAAACGTACATCTCTTGGAATACGAGATTCTTTGACTTCTATTCCAGTGATTTCAACTAAGAGATTCTTACAACGTTCTTTGAAAATTCATGAGACCATAATTTTTATTTCACTTGTGTCGTTGAATGGCGGTGATTTAAATATCACGTGTGAACCGAAACGCTCTCCGCTATATTTATTGAGTTTTTAGTTATATCCCTACTTTTTGGAAATTCCATTCGGCAAGACACAACGAGGCTAACAAGGGTATCTCAAATAACGCGTTGCCACCTTAACGATGTTAGGTCACATTTGCTTATAGGTTTAGGTACTTTAAGTTGTATAGTTGAAATGTGATTATCAAGACTTTACCCGGTTGATACTCTTATCAAGGTATATTTGACCCAAACCTTTTATAGTTCCACTCTTGTAACTGGTCTCTAAACTTAACTACTGGAATTCTAAAAGAATCGTCATACCCAGAAGCAGAACAGATGCAGAATTAATATATTATAGACGTACATTTGAATACATAACAGGCAATAGTGATTGCGCAATAAATACATCCAATATGTGGTAATGATATCAGTGGGGAGTAAATTTTAAGCGAACATCGAAACTCCCATCCATTGTGCGATGTCGATCGCGAAATCGAAGCGACGACACGCAGGGGACCCAGAGTAATGGAGGACAGAGCTTTCCTAGTGCGCAATTACATTGTGATGTATTTAACAATAGAAATGGCATGTTCCGTAACTTATTGGCACATCTTCTTTCTTTTACTTTAGTTTAGTCCAGCTTTAGCTAACTATAAATTATTAACGTATAGCTTAGAGTGACTTTACAAGTAACATGCTTTTGTAGTTACTTCAATAATTAGAAAATAAGAGATGGCTTACATGATTTGATAACAATTAGGCACTGGGGCAAATATCACAAATGTTAAGCTTCAACAGCAAGATTTCTTTGTTGCATTTACTTAGGCCCATACGAAGAAATGCACTATGTAGCAGATTTAGTCGTCGAAAAGTTTATTTACAAAATAACTGTAATCTATTTAGTAATAGACTGCTTATATCGATAGCTTTCATTATCGTTATCTTTAGTTTCTTCGTGAAGACATATAAGATATCCTCATTGTGACGTCGATCTGCATCTACCATATACCAATTAATGCTTATTGTTCTGGTTATAGGCATTCAACCAAGAGCAATTACTGGCGTATGAGGCTTTTCAACGGGCTCGTTAAGCCGGAACGTGATTTTGGTCATTTTATTGCACGAAGATGTTCAGATAACACAAATGAATTATAAAATGAATCAAAATCGAACATTTGTAAAATGTTATGTATCTTACGCGGAAATGTAAATCAAAAACTATTGTGATTATAATGAACCTCTGCAAGTCCGATTATTCTGTAACCGCGAGTACACCTTGCAAAGTTCATCAGATAATGAGTACATTTGTTGCGTGTGAAACTAGAATTCCATTTTGCACGAAGCAATGTTTCGCGTAAGCATCAAAGGCGAGCTCTTAAACTCGAAGCCGACTCGATAAATCATGCTTCGTTTAAAACATTCTAACGCTTCATTTTGCAGATTCAGCCCGCAGATCTCGTCCGAAGGCACCCACAAACACAAAGTTACCTTAACAGCTCTTTTGTAATAAATCCATTGGAATGTTGCGTTACAACAGCAATAATGCGGATCAGATTAGGAATGGTGTGTTACGTTTTGTTTTAGTACGCCTTTGCTGATAATTAATGTCAGTCGAGGCGTGCACACATAAACCTTGCAAAGTGCAAATGACTTAACCATTTGTATGTAATCGGGTTTCCTATTTGTATCGTACAGTTCACGATATTTATTATTGTGTAAAATTGTTGGATGAGCATTTTTCGTCATTTCATATTTACCCCTTACTTACGTAATCGCGGTGGACATAAATACACGGGACAATTAAAAATGTTCACAATAATTTACCTTTAATTATGCGAACGAAAATTAAAATCTCATTTGGCAAGTATATTCAAGCTTCCGATAATAAGTACACTTGATATGACGCGGTAATCAATTTTGCGTTAATGCTTGCCAAATTTTCTCTGATGTTCGCAAATTTAACTTATTATCCACTACAAGGGTTTTAAGTTGTGTAACATAAGTGTAAGCTGGTAGCCTTGACGCATTTGGGCGTACTCTATGGTAAGAAAAGTTAAGTAAGGCCGGTGCGCGCCCTTTTGATAGGACGTTTGCGAATCGTACAAAGGTTCCCCTACTTTGGAGAACGTGTTCAGCAGCCGATTCAGATTATTATC
Source organism: Mysoria ambigua (assembly GCA_018245875.1). Lineage (NCBI taxonomy): Eukaryota > Metazoa > Arthropoda > Insecta > Lepidoptera > Hesperiidae > Mysoria > Mysoria ambigua. The sequence goes on along the minus strand of DWEI01002267.1, from coordinate 6,260 downwards.
TTTAGATAACAGTGGATTATATTGTGTAAGATTTTCAATACTGTTCAGAAATCTTTTGAGAATCGGAATGCTCAGTAAGTATCTTGCATTAGAACGACAAGCTGGAGTAAGAATATCCCTCTGGAGTTATATTTGTTGATACATTATTCATATGTAAAACTTAACGCCTGTAATCGCCGAAGAGGTACGCAGAGGAATCCAGAACACTCCCATCTTTAACCGGTTACGTTTACGTCCCACTATGTAATAGGTGGTGAGCCAATTGCCATGCATCGGGCACATATTCAGACTCCGAACCGCTACTAGAAAATCTAAATTAGAATTTTTTTGTAGCGTTCGACCCGGGAATCGGACCCGGGACCTCTCGATCGGCAGTCGCACTTGCAACCAACACGACCAACGAGGCAGTAAAGGCAACCATATGTAAAATATTACAACAAAAATAAAGTACAGTGTATAAACTTTGCTAATGATATTAGCATTCAGATCTTGTGTAGGTTTCAATAAAACAAGCGTTTGGAATTCTTCGCCAACTTCATAAACCTTTATTACGTCATATCCGCCTAGAATCCAATTTTAAATTCCAATAGCGGCGGTGCAATAGCGTATGGATTTGAACTCATAAGTCACGCGACCTCACACTGATGAAAGCGGTGTATAAAATCTCATTGCGGATTGCATACAACACGCTCGCAAAAACTGTTGACAAAATTTGGCAAAAGAATTTTAAATTGAAAGAACCATAAATAGACGAAAGCTCAAAAAACGAGCCATTATGTTGTTCCCAAAATGCATATGCAACGGTGCTATTATGCGGTTTGCACTGCGATGTGCGATCTCGTTCGCCATAAGCATTCAAACGTGAATTCGGGGCTCACGGATGACGTCATGACATTTACGATGTAAATTTTGGACGGCGTATAACAGGAGGATCCGGTTTGGAAATTTGTAACGCTGCTTGCTAATGCGGTACTCGCTGTGATTGATCTTTAAATATGATCAAAAACAGACAGGGGGTGGTGAAAATGAAGGTATGATTAAATTCAAATAACAGCGAGTGCGCACTGAAATAAATTCCACACTCCTCTGTTTACCTCTTCAGGGATTACTGGCGTGATGGTAGATATTTACGTAAGATAAGTTTACTTAATAATAGTCCCAAAATTATTTTGGCAGCATTTTTATGTTAGCTACTTCTAAATTTTTCAATGGAAATGGACGTTTTCAATGGAAATGAATGACTTGAGACAAAAAAATATTTATTTTTAAAATTTTTAATATAAATTTATATTGGATTAAAATAAAAATATCCAAAAGGAGTTCTGCCATTGTTTCTTTGAATTGGTAAAACATCGTGTAAAATCACTTGTCAAAAAATTCAACGTCGCATACTGCAATCGAATTTATCTCATTTTAAACTTATCTTTTATAATTTAATGTGTAGAAAATTGTATTTTATTGTCCTTCTCGATATTTACAATTTGCTCGGAAATGTCGCGCATAATGTGAATGAAAGGTGATAATTTTTCAGCACCTTGCATTAACATCTTCGGAAGTGATTTTCAAATTATTTATTCGCTCCCCAGGCGTACAATAACCATTTAATGCCAGTGCAATAGATTACCAAGGCGCGGTGACTTACTGAATGGACGATCGCAACAAATAGTATAGTAATTCCTAAGAGTTTTGAATACAGTCCAACGCTATTTTGGTCGTCGAACGGTGATCTTTGGCTTTTATTTCGTTTTGTTCTGCGATCCCAGCGGTAAGAATGGTCGGGTTTACTATGGGTGCTCGGATAAAAGGGATTGTTGGAATGTATTGAATACGAAGCAATGTTCTTCATTCGTTAATGGCCATTTCTATAAATATGTTAGACATCTCGCTTATGGTAGGTACTGCGCATACTAAATCACATGTAACCTAGTCAGTTACACACTACTGTCGAAATGTACTTAAAGACTTAGAATAGAATACAATAGAATAGAATAGAAAAACGTTTATTTCGTCCAAACAAAAAAGAAAAAATATATATAAACAAAAAAAATTGACAATTATAATAAGACCATAAACTAACACATTAAGAAGTAAAGTTAAAAATATAATTATGGACGAAAATCTCACTATTACTTATGTTGTACATATTATGTTAAGGTTTTAGTAATGTGGTTCTCAAAAAAAGATCCTTATGAATACAAGAAATCTTTATCCTTATGAATACAAGAAATTTTTTAAGCCGCAATTAAAGTCAGCAATATATATGGGTACATATTAAAACAACAGTAGAAATCGGTGTTTATTGAATTATACGAGTACACGCGTATTAACAAAATTTAAAGGTGTATATATATTATCTGTCTACCCCGTAAGGTACCTCGCGTGAAGATATGTATGTTTATATATTTTTTAATTGGCAAACCATGTTATGTAGCTAGTAGAAATTTATGACTACTTTCTCGTCGGTCGGCCTCGTCGGTCTTGTTTGTCTAGAATTCATTATAATATACATACTAATAAATAAGAGCGGTAATATATTTTCAAATTCGTATCTAATTGTACTTCTTACATTTAGCCTTGTTATGAGTAAATGTTTTATAACAGCTTTAATACGGAGACAAAAAATCCTGAAACATGTTTATTTAGATGCTAGAATTTCACTGTACACATATAACCGTCCAGCCGGCCAGTTTATCTAGCCGTCTGCGGCCGGCACTCGTAGCTAGCGCAGATGCACCGGGCGTCGGCTGTGTCTCGGTAATGAATGCATTGTCCGTCAGTATTTGCGCTTAGGACTATTTTTGTTGAAACCTGTCCGCGTCCGTCATCGAAAAGAGGCGTAGAGTTGTGTTATTCACTTTGTATTATTAATCATTCTTATAAATGTAATATAATAAAGTTTTGAAGTGAAGTTCAGCCTGGGTTAGATTCCCGGGTTGACCACTACAAAATAAAATAATTTACATTTTGTAGTACTGGTTATGTGTCCGTTGCATGGCAATAGGCTCACCTATAGGTAGTTAGGTAGGTAGGTTGAATTCGTTTTCCACTGTAAACTGTTATTTTATTACGTAACTTCACGCTTGTAATCCCCGAAGGGGTTGACAGAGGAATGCAGAACATTCCCACGATTCACCAGTTACGACTAGTTTCGCGATTTGCGCGGCTGGAACGTTGAGGTGCGGCGTCGTCGGCAGTCTTCGTAACTCCTCGGTTGTCTTCGGGAGACGCGCTTGCGCTGCCGTGTCCGTTGGCCCGGGCACATACAAACTAGTCCGGCCATCCCGGAAAAACATACGCGAGTCTAACCGGCTTAATAACTAATTATGTGTAACATTCACGAAACATTTAACAGTAAAGTACATAGTTTAGTTACTTAACTCTTGAACACGATGATATATTTTAACATTTGTCCATTGCTAGGAACTTTCTTTAGAGAAATATTAACTTAATTAATTTTTACAATATATATTTTTTATACCAACAGCATCTCTATGCCTCGTGAGTTCATCGTTGTGCTATCATGAATGAAGACACATTTGCCAACGACAGCGAGCCCAGTGAAGTTATTTGATTTATTCCGAGACCAGACTATTGAAAACTTCCATCACTAGCATTTTTTTATACGCTCCAATCAATCTATATTTCATTATTTGCGCAGATTTTAATTAGTTGAGTTAATGAGTTAATAATTATATTAAGTTATAAATTTAATTACCTTTAATGTTCCATACGTTGTTTTTAATTTATTACATAATGATTTTTGCGTGCTCATTCAAGATAAAATCTTTTAACTAAAATAAACACAATATGTAACGTAGTCAATTGCGTGCGATAGATAATACATACATAGTTCATCATATTTTATAGTAATACAGTAAATTATTTCAATAGTATAATAAACTTATAGTTAACAATAGTCATAGATATTGAAATTATTAATAATATAATTAGTTCCTAAAGAAAATTCCTAAAAAAAATACAATTTGCCGTTAAATCCGTGATGTTTGAATGATCATCCATGAATCAAATAGCATTGTTAGCAATAAACGGACAAATATTACCTAAAACAAGAGTAGGGCGCAAAGACATTGTTTTATTTTATAAAAAACCTATCAATGCCGTCAGAAACCTTACCGAAAAAATACGATAGTGATAAAAATATTGAAACAGCTGAAGAAGATGAACAAATCATATTGAATACGTTACAATATTAGTTCAACATTAAATTAAAACCTAATAATTAATTACAAAGTAATATTGACCAGTTTATAATTTTCCTCGACAGCGTGCTGCGGTTAGTTAACTAAAACACACGAGGCATAAAGAACTTACCCCCAGTAATCTTTACAAGGAATCTATTGTCGTAATGACGCAGTTAGAGCCGCGTCGTGATGTCGTCGCTGCGAAGGATCTCGCGATTTGTGAAATATTTGGAATAGTCCCGGTCCGCGGCCACCAACGCTCCACCGAACATACAGTCTGTGAGGATTAGAAAACCAATTAATTGTGATGACTTATCTGGATGAAAAAAAATAATTAGGATTTGTGTGGTGTAAGTTGGTAAACTAAAAACGATAACTAACTGTATAATTGTAGAGAATAGTAGAAGTGGATTCAGAATCTGGTAAATCAATTGATGCAAAGGTTAAATTTTTATTCAATGACATATGGTTTTTGTCGTAACTATATTAGTGAAATTCATGAGCAAAACTTCACTCGCAGGTATATAGCCATTTTCGAAGAAAAAAACGAGCTCGATTAGATTGGTTTAAAAATATTCTCACAAAGCTAGCTTATTTTTTACCGCATACACAATTTGAAATTATAAATATAAAATTTGAAATCTTAGAGTGAGGAACTGAGCGAAACATTCTCTTTCACAACGTATTTATGTAAATGTTGTGCAATTAATCATCCACCTGTGCCCATATAAGTTTATAATTTTGTATGTTTCTCATTGTACCCGTCTGTAGCCCGGACGGAGCTCGGCGAACAAAAAGCTTTCGCGAGCACGAGGCGGTGTGTCGCGGGTGGTCTCGGCCCGGACATTTCAATAATGACGGTCTACCGACGTGATGCCGCTCTCCGGAGACGGGACAAGAAAAAAAAATGAATCGCAAGAATCGAGTAAACACAGCCAAATCGAAATCAAACATAGAGTAATTGCCCTTGATTCCTCGGATGTTTTAAACTGTGGGTGGCAGAGAGTTCAATAGAAACTTTTATCAGGTCGTTTATCTTATTTTCATATGTTCACGTGATGTCAAGGAGAGGGATTTCACCCGGTGTTTTTTGCCCACTCCGTAAGGGATCTCCCGTGATGATAAAAATACATTTAGTTTCTGCTCACCCTTATAGTATCGAATAGTTGACTCATGTTCTTTATTTACTAAGAAAAACTGGCAAAATAAGAAAAAAAGTATATTGTACCCATTTCGAAGACGTATCTTTGTCGAATTCAATTACGTAATCCAATTTCTTCAAAATCTGTATCGTAAACATTATTATACTGAACCAATAAAAGATGCCGCCTATTCTTTAAAGCTTCACGAGAAATTCAGGTAAAGTCCCTTAACAGAAACGCCGACAAAGTGTCCATAGAGACAGAAGCAATTTAGGGAGGCTGGTGTAACTAACAATAATAGTTAAATGTACGTACAATAAAAATGTAAATTGGCTTTGTTTGTTATGAAAATGTACGACATAAATGTCGATAATTCTGGGAATTTTTATATTGTAGCTCACTAAAGTAGCGCCCTAATTCTGATTTTATAACATTACGCCTGCAATCCCTGAAGAGATAGACTAACGATTGTAGTACCTACACTCCCAGGTTTCATTACTTAAAAAAATGTAACATTACTTAAAAAAATGTACCGCTTGTTTGAATTTTTTAATTAATACTTCAGCCACTGACGAACATGCATAGTTCAAAATATGTTCTGTCGAGATGCTAGCAAGAAGTTCGAATAATGATCTTTGAATTGCTACCTATTAATAATCACCCTCAATTATTATCTATTATCGTTACTTGTAATAACAGTCACATATTTCATTTTTATATGTACACCTGTAGACTTGTGTTTATGTTAAGTATATTCATTTGTTCCAGTGCAAATCTCTAAGCAACGTTCGAATAAGTGCAATTTCACATACAGTACTTTAATAAACTTTAGTAAATAATATTATATTGACTGCCTCGTTGGTCGTGTTGGTTGCAGGTGCGACTGCCGATCGGGAGGTCCCGGGTTCGATTCCCG
>DWEI01002266.1:0-14688 GCA_018245875.1 Mysoria ambigua | reverse complement strand
ACACACCTTCTGAATTACACACACCTTCTGAATTACACACACCTTCTGAATTACACACACCGTCTGAATTACACACAAATAATACAACGTTGTGTAATATATAATATATTTATAGATTTGTTTCACACTAGACGTAATGTTTGCTAGTGGACTTTTGCTCATAAGAGGACAGAGCGTATGGCACCAAGTGAGGAAGGACGAAGACCAGTCGTACTCCGACACAGACTAATAATGTAAACCACGATGATTGGGATCGCATACTCTTTTGTAATTTTCTCCTGTCCCATGAAAGATCATTTCACTGCTACTTCTATGCTAGGGAACAGAACGTTATGAAATTTAGAGGGGTGTTTAGAGTTTTCTTACAATGTTTTCCTTGGTGTTGGTAGTTTTTTTTTATAATAAAAAAATATTTGGAGACATCTAAACGTAAATGTGTATCAAAGGAACTTTTATCAAACGGAAGATAACTACTTATAAATATGCTTAAATTTTTCATACCAGACAAAAACTAAAACTCATCTCATTAATATTTGACCTAAATCGATCCGACAACCTGCGGTTAGCAGTCCCATTCACCAACCACTACACCATCGGGCCAGGTCGCTAGCCTGCGACGTAACAGTAATTTGACACACAACACATTGTGTCAGTTTTATGTTTCGTAAACAGAGTAAGAGAGACAATGAAATAGTCACAATTCGCCCCGAGAAGGGTAAGTACATTGAAACTCAAATTTCATTACAATTAATCCAATTTGCATACGAAACGCATAAATCTCGAGTCGTATGCGTATGTATGCATTTTTCGAATGCGTCTAATGTTAAACTATACAGGATGTTCATAGAGGACCATTGCATTAAAGCTAGTATATAAACAGATTGTACTTACCTGTAGGGAGCATACTTGTATGAGAAAAAAGTATTTGCGAATGTTATTTTATCTATCTGTTGCCTTTACAAGACTGCAATGCTGCAGTGATTTTGATAAAATTCCATGAAGAGATATCATAAGGTGTGCATTTTTAAAGTTTTTTTATGAAACCATTTTACGGCAAAAAAAAATTATTTCCGCGCTTATTATATCACCAGTCACCATTATCAGCTGGAGAAAAACATGACGTTTTAAAAAAAGTTACGTGACGTTTTAAAAAAAGGGAACTAACTGTTCTATATACATTTTATTCACTGTGAAATAAGTGAACTCGGTAAGGCACATTTGGCTGGCGTGAAGCACTATAACATCAGCCGCTGTCATGCTGTTAGGAAATCAGTGCTTGAAAGCAGCATAAACTTATGACGTACGCGATTGACAATTACGACCATATAATTTCAATACACTTTTACATCTTAATCCTTGTTACAACAACTTAATCCTTGTTACAAGATTTGTCCGCATGTGAACTCGGCTTAAGCGACACTAGTGTCGGCCTGCCGGACACCCTGTAGCACCGTTCGACAATGCTCCTGTCATCCCTTAGGCAGCGGAATTAACGGATCGGGATCAGTTTTTATGATTTACGAGCGCCGGCGGCTTGTCGGGGGGTAATGTTTCAAATATAACAACGCGCGTATGTAGGTACCGTGCCCGGCGTACGCTACGATGCAAATTGTGTGACCCGGACTGCAGGGGATCGTTGCATTACTGCATCACTGCATTATAGTCTATTGTAATATTGTTTCGTTTTGTTTGCATACGACATGACATTGTACAACTGAGTGCATTGGTTAATATAGATATGGAAACGTGTTCGTTTCTCGTTCGTTCGTTCGTTAAATGTTTGTTATTTATTGGTGTATACTAAGATAACTTCAGCGATCATTATTACTAATGCTTCTGTTCTCACTGCCTACCCCTAAGGAACATGGCGTGTGAAGTGTATGCATGTATTATTACAGATCATAAATAACAGTATTATTTATGATTTGAAACTGTTCAGTGCATAAATATTTATAAATGTTGCGATGAAAAGAAAAATACGAAATGTATATAACTACTTAATACGTGTAAACTAATTGAATATTATCAAAATTTTACAGTCGGTCATAAATCGGGAGCCAACTGTCTGAGACATATTGTCGCGAGCGTTGCCATAACAATTACAACCGTCGAAATTAATACTGGCGGCCCGGCCGTCCCGCGGGCCCGCGCCGCCTCTCCCGACGGTGAAGAGTTAATGAACTAATCTAGATATTAACAATACATTAGTCGCATCGGACGTTGTAATTACGAGCGCCCTCCGCAGCCACCCCTCGGCCCGCACGCCGTTTTAGAACTGTTCCACTGAACTAGAGCGCTGATAATTTCGTAAGGGTCGCGTCACGCTACGCGCGCGCGGAGAGCTCGGCTTGTGCGCGTGTAATTGGATTATGGATTTGTGTAGTGTTGCCGTATAGCAGCGTTATTCATACGCGGATTGCAATAGTAATGAAGTAATTTCACGCCTGTATTCACCGAAGAGGTAGGTAGAGGAATGTATTAAACCACCACGTTTCACTAGTTACGTTTTCGTCCCAGTATGGAATAGGCAGTGAGTGTTTTGCTATGCACCAGGCGAAAATCCATACTCCGAGCCGCTATTGCTAAATCTAAATGACAAAAATCCAATAATAATAAGACTTATTCTCACAGAAACAATCATATTTTTCATAATGATAATAACGATATTAAATATTACCGGCCAAGTTACGCGCGCTCCATGTTACTGCATAAATCGCACACTACCTCACTGTGTTAGACACTAAATAAAAAAAAAAATGCATACACAACATAATATCACGCCTGCATTTCACCGAACGGATAGGCAGACGAATGGAGGACACTCCCACGATTCACAACCTGGTTATGTTTCACTGACAATGTATATTGTATACGGACGCTTAAACATTACGCCACGCATAAGTTTTTTTGTTGCATTTAAACGTATCATCTAGTAGAGCTATTGTTTTAGAATAACTTCGCCGTCCGCGTTACGAGAACTGGGCGGCGACGTCCCGGGGGCGTTATTTTAAACAACTAGAAATTGATCCGTCGAGGATCTTTGTGGACGCTGTCGAGGACGTCTTTAATTCACTTCCACTTACACATTCAAATCGTTCGATATTTGAAATTGACTAATAAGCAATATATTTACGACACTAGAAATTTAAACAGTGATCAGTGAACTTAAACTTTTTATTCTATTTTTTTTTTATTTCTTCCAACGTTGTGTTCATCTTTGCGGACGAAATTAGATTTTTTTTCTTTGTTTCTCACTGCTCGTACGGATAAAACTATTTAAATGTATATACAATAACATATTATTATATACAGACATTTAAGAGTAGACGTATCCTTCGTGATAGCACAATTTTAACTTAACCTTACCAAAAACCTTCTATAATTTGAATTAGATTTATATACTTTTGTACAGCTTGTAAACGAGATTTAAGAATAAGTATCTATCTTTTACTGCAAGTTTACTATTACTTATTTTTAAGTATTTTTTACTGCAAGTTGCCAATAATATATATATGCGGGCGCGCTAGTAATATACATATAAACCAACAACAAATAAACTCCGTTCCGTTGGAAATTACTCGAAAACCTAATCGAATCACAAGGCAATCGGCCGGCATGCCGCGGACCGGCAAATTCATTGTGACAGTTAATTTCGGAAATGCACCGCGCGCTCATAACACATTGGCCAAAGTTATATTGCGTATAACATTTTGATATTTCCTAGGTAAGTATGAAATCGAGGTGTATATTTTTTAAAGATATTGTTAATATTAATGCGGTATTTTTATAAAGATTTATTTATTACCTACATGTAAAATTTAAAATGAATTATGAATAGTCGAATGAATGCAATAAGTGTATAAAGAAAGTGATTTACTAAAGCAAATATACTCTGTAAGGATAGGCATATTTCGCACTTGCACTCTCTGCTTATCCCGTTAGCGACATGGCAGGATTGTATAATTGGATAATTATTAGAAATTAAAAATTGCGTTATCATTCTTTTAAACTGCCGTGTATTATTCTGTTGTATTAAATATTAATTATAATATATAATAATGTAACGTCATGCAAGGTTCATGCAAGCATGTTCCGATACTCGTAAGACTATGCTATTATGCGTGCATGCATGCACGCAGACTGTACCAACTTCTATTTTCCATATCGTGGCGTTCCTGATTTCGTACGTGAGCCATGCATCATAAAACGAAAATACTCCGATGTTTGTGTATAGAATATTTCGTTAGTTATATTTCTCCGTATCAATATTAATGTAACACTCTCCTCTGTTTCAGGTTTATCAACGCAAGACGTAGGATAGTACAACCAATGATAGACCAGTCAAATAGAGCAGGTAACATTTTTCTTATACGACCATTGTTTTCATATGTTTCACACAATGGACACGCACACACTCTGGCCCACACACCCACTAGCCCACACCCAGAGCCCACAGCGGCCACCAGAGTCCGCCGATCACGTATTCACCGCTCTCGCCAAGTCGATGACGTTGGTTCGAACGCGTTTCGAAATTCCGAAATTGGTGGCCGCAGCGACTTTGAAGCCGAGAATTGAGTTTGCTGACCGCCTTCATACAGTATGCAGGCGGCCCGGCCGCCTCCCGGGAGACCGGGGCTTTTAGCGAGCGCCGGACACGTATGTGTATGTATGTACACACGTGTGTATGGGACCTGGCCTGGTAGACGCCATTGATCAATTAATAAATTATCGACAATATCCTAGTTGCCGTATGCGTTCCATATGAAATATGCATGGATTCATTGCAAGTGGAAAATGCATAGAGTCTGAGCGAAGGGTGAAATAGACGTCCAGTCACATAACAATATGTATAGAATTGGTCCGGTGAAATGAAACGCATTTTATAGATTTCAATACTACAGATCTCCTTATGTTTTGACAAAAATGACAAATAAATGTATAAGAATTTACAAAACAATCATACGACAGAGAAAATCTTGTACCCATCTATAAAATTTTCAACATTTTATCAGTAAATTTCGCAATGAACAAAGAATCCTGTCAATGTAAATATAAAACCTTTTGCTTTCATGTCAATACTTTATACTTACGGTTTTGATACAAGATTTTTTTTTAACCTTACATGTCATTTAGTTTTGTTGCGTATAAAATGTTTAATAAGTAACATAATTTCAAATAAAGTTTGTTATAATTTAATTAGTGGTATTTTAAAATCTCCCTGAAAATCTATATTTGTGCACACGACGGCCTTGCGTGGTTTAAACTGGTATTAAACTCGTTTGCTGGGGTACCTTTAGCATCCACGTACAACACATATAACAATTTGTCATTGAAACGTAAGCGCCGAGTAAAAAAATCGTTTGTGCAAAGGACGACAGTCGCTCCGGCAACAAGCAGCGCAGCTCTGAGGATGCGCGCGGCCGTCCGTTCTCGTCAACAACATCGGATAGAATTACAAACGGCCAATTCCACTTTTACTTTGTAATTGTAGCCGTAGTCCATAAAACGTTCCCCGGGCGCGGCACAAAAATTCCGCCTGGGGAAAGGGAAAAAGAGAGCAAAAAAAAGGACGTCGCAGAAAAAGGGCTTACTCTTGCGAACGGAACGCAAGAAGGGTAAAAAAGAATAATGTCCGAATTCGTTGACCCGTCCCGAGCGATCCATCACTCTCCCCGCCCTCGCCGACAATCGGCGTGCCTACCTCATATCTAGATGTGTGAGTATTCTTTTGCCTACACCGGATTAGATCTACTTGCGTCTCGCAATTTTAGCACAAACATCCCTCGGCCCGGCCGCCGGCTCTATCGGCGTTTTGTGATCTTTCAATCTCCATATCTCTTAGCTAATGAAAGCGATTCACCGTGATTTATATGAAACTACATAAATTCGCTTTCGTACATTCGCGAATACATCTTTATTCATGGAATTACTCCATTTCATGACTTAATTGTACCGCGCTGAGGTATACCTGGTATCCAATCTCACTGTTTTACTGTTACACGTTTAGTACGGGATTGTTTATATCTTATATCGCTGTACAGTCCCGCACTAATAACATCTATATAAGGCGGCTATTTGTACGACACAAAAGATAATTCATCTCGTCGAACGCATCGCAATCGGCAACGAGGAGCGCCGTATAATTCTGATGCCAAAGTGCCTTCGTAATTGGTTTCCAATCGATATTTTCTCCTCATTACAAGCCCGATCGCGAATAACCGAACGGGGTCGGCGCGAGCGCGCGAGCCGCGCGGCGTACGACGCGGCCGCTTCGGGCGCGCGCGTCACGCTGTCGCCGGACCGACGACTCGCGCACGGCGAGCCGGCCGGCGCGGGCTAATGAATTTATTATAAGGGCATAAATTGCGCACTGATGCGACACCATTACCGCGCGGAGACTGTAAATTACAATACGTCGGAGCGTTCGCCATCGCGCTGTTGCCGGCCAATCGTTTATTCAGCTTTTCGCGCGGATTAAAACGTGGCACTCGGGCGGTTTATTAAAAAAGGCAGTGACGCGCCTCGCCTCCGCAAAAATACGACAGCAGCGCTTTTTATGTGCCGTCAGCGTTGAGAGCTCCGCGCCGCCGTGTTGAGCAGTGCCAGTCGTTCGGGTGGACGATGAAGCGATTCTGTCATCGGTGAATGTACAATCGAATAGCGATTGGTCGCCAGATACAAGTTAGTCGTTATTGTAACGCCAAGAGACATCGGACGCAAACTGCGCGCACCGTCGCCACTGTCACTGAAGGATGAAAAACCTCGACAAATAGCAGTAGACGCAACCGGAACCAGAAGCGTGGATTGGGTTGTGGTTGCGAGTCGGCGGGCGCCGGCCGCCGGGGGGTCGCGCGCGGCGGGCGTACGAACACCGGCGGCGATTGGAAAGCGCTCTTGGCTCCGTGACCGCAGGAAATGCGGTGGCCATTTTCTTTAGCCGATTGCCAAAACAATTTTCCATCTATCGCAGCCACCGGTTTTTCCATTTTCCGTCGTCGGCAAACTTGGCGGCGTCCGGCGGGATATTTAGGATCGTGCGCCGGCATTATCAACCGCCCGTTTAGAGTGCGACTCCGAAGCCAAAACTCCGACGCCCGGCTACTTAAGACAATGGATTGGCGAGAAAATATTCACAGCAAATACACAAAAACTGACCGCGTTGTTTGTTGTTGAAATGCCAAAAACTTATATCACGACGGTTTTTCATATGCAAATTTGTAGAGAAAGCGGAAGCATAATGTGAAGATATGAGGAGCTGAGTAGAATACGAATTTGTTTATTCATGGATATTACTAAGGTCATGTCAGAGGTTTGAAAATAATCGAAGATTGGGATGCATAATTATGGGAACTAAATAAATGTATTGTTTAAAAGCCCAGAATATATTATCATTACCAAGACCACATAAAGGGCAGCGAGTGTAGGGCGAGCAGACCTGAGAGTGGGGTAAGTGGAGCGTGTCTCCTTGCTCCAGACTCCGACAGGAAACAATAACGCCCCCGGAGCACGGCACCAGGAAACTATGATTTAGTGGGCGATAATCTTCGCGGATGTCCTCCGCTGCTATTGTATAGAGTGGTGTTGAGGATTTCGAAGGAGAATTATGACTTAGCTACGGCCATATATCTAGTAGGTGTACAAAAAAACCTGTTTGGAATATTTGACAAAAGTTTACAAGAATATAATTGAACAATACAATTCATTTAAATACTCAGACCAAAAGAAACTAGTAATTCACCGGCGCGTGAAACAGGAAACGCGTCGTATAAAAAAGGAATGAGTTCGCCTGAAGAGTGCTCAAAGTACGCCTGAGATACGTCGTGATAAAAAAAATGAAACGTGGATGCTGTCCGGCCGCCACGTCGGCAATTGTTAACGTCGAGCATTAAATATTTCTCAACTGAGTGTTGCAACTTTTCCATAAGAAGATAAAATTGCAACGGACTTCCTCGCAACGAATCTTGCTCAATAGTCTTATTCTACGATGTAAATTTAATTAATAATACATAGATTGAATTAAACATATTAAGATTTTTTATGTCAAAAACCTGTGCACAAGTCTTCCGGTACAGTTGATCTGAGTCTTTTAGCTGTCTCTACTATACTACTCCATTGCAAATCATAAATCAGTGGAATTCAGTCGTCTATACGTCCTATATCAACGCTAACATTTAAACTGTACTTAAAGTATTCTTCTATATTTAAATAACATTAAAAACTACAACTAAATTAAAATTACTCGCGCCCAATTTTCAATATCCATCGCCATTCCACCCATTAATGCACATTATGCACATAAATAAGACATTAAATATTTCAACACAAGCAATAAGACTGGCCGAATATAAACGAATGAATCAGAACGAAAAGCGAATGAAGAAAAAAAGTACTTAATTATTGCGAAACGCGCGCAGTACAGTCAACGACGTGCGCCCGGCGCGCCGCGTTTGCGCGGGACTCCGCCGAGCAATGGCGCGTGCCACCATAAAGGAGCCACGGCGAAGGCGGAAATCGGCGTCTATAATGGACGAACACCATTAGTTTACGATTGATAATCCCCCATCGATATATCGCCGACGGAAGACATAACAGTTTTGTGGTAAAATTGAGCGCATTCAAACAGCGAACTCGACGACGAGGACGGGGGCGGCCATTTTGTCATGTCGTAATTTTGCGCCATCAAAAAAGTTGTACCGAACGCGCTTTACTGTTATTGCATACCTATATATTGGTGTTTTGCATATGACGATATTTTGTGGAACTAAACAAATCGGCCATAATCTCACTCCACCCTAACGTCAGAGTCAAAGCCAAAGTGAACGTCCCCCACTAAGCAACTTGTCAATATAAGTTCTAATTCTCTCGTGGATGAGATTCGGGCAAAACAGGCTTTCTGTGACTACACTAAGTTATGGATGATTTTAAGAGAAAGTATAACTATCTACATATGTATAATGGTGAAGGAAAACATCGTGAGGAAAACTACAGAACTCAGAGTTTTACTTTAGGTATTGAAGGTGAAAATATCCTTGTCATGAGCGGTGGTATGTTTTCAAACACTGGAACAATAAAAGGGTCATGTTAGCTTTTCGTTTCGTTGATTGGATAATACATTGATTCTCTCGTTCGTCGCGTTTGTCGCGAGCGCGACTGCCAATCTGGGTTCAAATTCCGGGTCGGGCACTATTGGCTTTTCTAGCTTAGATTTACTTTTAGTCGTTCTTAGTCTGGATATGCTGGTGTGCTCGGAGTGTGGTAATTGACTCACCACTTACTCCATAGTAGGACGTAAAACGTAACTGGTGTAACGAGGGAGCGTATAGCACTCCTTCGCCTAACTCTACGCTTATTACAGGCGTGAAAATACGTTTTTTTCCGTATTTATGAAAGATAATAGAAAGCTCTTTAATAAAGCCAGTGCAAATTGTAAGCTGAATGCGGAGATCTAAGCGAAATTTTCTCTATCGATTGGCGAATAGGATTAATATCTTTTGGTAACATACAGACAATCATTTCATGCCCATCTAAAGCTGTGTTATAATGGTCAAAGAGCTGATACACATGTACATACAAACAAATATATATACAGACAAAAAACAAATACATGATTACATAGAAACATACAAACATATATACATTTTTATATAGTCACTTATATAAACAGAGATATGAGTATATCGTAAGAGGCGAGTAAGCCCGACGCTGGCAGAGCGCGGTGCGGCGCGAACACCCAGGCGCGGCTACGCGCCCCGCCCGCCTACGGCCAGTAGCGTGGACGGCGCGCGAAGCCGAGCGTGCGAGGAAATTACTAGTAAACACTCTTAGTGGACGCGAACGTCCAACTGTGGGCTTAACATGATATTAATATAAACACTGAAACTAACATTGGACACATATATATAAATATTTATCCAATGCGTAGTCCAATAAGCAGCAAACAGATTCATTGACACCACGAGCCGACGCCGCGCACAGGAGCGCTCGGCCGACGGCAGGCCTAATTAACCGGTCAGTGTTCTACCCGGCAGTGTTCCCGCACGCGGGGCCCAGCGGCGCGTACAGCCCGGAGGCCACCATGGGCTACATGATGGACGGCCAGCAGATGATGCACAGGCCGCCCACCGACCCGGCCTTCCACCAGGGCTACGCCCACTACCCCGCCGAGTACTACGGCCACCACCTTTAATGTGCGAACCTTGTACATGTGAGTTATATTTATTTCAACTGTCGTAGTTATGTACATGTATGTACCTGCATATTTATATTAATGTGATTTTTTTTTCACATTTTGAACTGATCGATAAGTCGTCTTGCAGTATAAAAATAACTCCCACACGACATGAAGATAAATGGTCATTTTTTATAGCGACCCTTTAAGAGATGACATATATGGGGTGGAAACGAAAAAATCGCTAGTTTCCATACAGTTATATAAATTAGTAACATAAAAAAATGAAAAAAATGGTTGAAAAGCAAATCAAGGAATGATGTTAAGTGATCAATGCCACATAACTGTGCCCACTCGTGGAACATCAAACATTCTAAGGCTAGGGAGTGGTGATATAAGAGTGCGTAAACATTCGAGCGACGGTACCAGCGACGTTGATGGCCACAGTATTACAGGCTGTACTGTTTCGAAAATCTAGTCGTGTACACTAAGTAAAGTTCTGTCTAAGAGAGAGGTAAACAGGCATTTCCTCTGTACTCCTCTACAAATTTAACCTAGGCTTTTAGAAGGATTTATTTATATAACACATATCCAACAATGGATTTCTGGATTTAGTTATTAATAATAACAAAACAACAATATGATACATAATAAATAAAACAAAAAAAAAAACGCTCGGCCAACATTTTCATTATTTGCAAAATACCTAACTAAAATATTGCATTGTACGTACTGCGTATTCTAAAAGGCTGAGGCTTGATTACAGTTTTCTAATTACGGCGACATGGTGGCTGGTGAGTGGTGCAGCGGAATGCATAATTTGTGCATCATTGTTGCAGATATGAATAACAAGAGTGACGTCGGCGCCGCACACGCCGCGCCGCCGCGCCGCCGGGCCGCACGCGCCGCGCGGCGCGGCGCGTACCAACAGGAGAACTATGCTAGATGTGTACATAAAAGCGAAACATTTTTGTAATATTTGAAACAGTATACGATCTCCTAAATTAAGATTTAAAAGTCAACTTTAATGTTTAAATTAATGTAAATTAACGCGAAGTGGACTCTGGACGCTGTATTATACGACTGGTGCAATCACCTTACTATATATAATAATAATAATAATAACAAGTTAATTAAATGAAAAAAAAAATGGTTTTATCACACGGAAATATAGGAGCGTTGACGAATGTAACAATAAAAAACGGTTTGATAGTTATCGTATAAATATTTATAGCTAATTGTGTATTGTTATTACGTAAATATAAATAAATAATTGAATAGTTGTAAGTTGTAACTATCTCTGAAAGTGCTGGAGTCGCAGTGGACAGACGGTAAATAGACGGGAATTTTTGTAAAGGAACTGTGTATGTAATAGGTTACTTAGGTATGATTAACTTTTGTTATGCGTGGACCGGCCGCGCCGGCGGCGCCGCCCGCCCCGCGCCCGCGCCGCGCGCCGGCGCGAGGCCGCGGCGTCGGGCCGGCGCGCCGTCGACCGGACGCGCCCGCGTGCGCCGGCCCTGATGTACTTGGGAACAACCATTCGAGGTTTAAAAATGTAAAATTTTACTTAATCTACTATTTACGTTTCGATCGCATCACGTCTGTTGTTACCTTTATAAAAAATGTGTTTTAATTCAATTGTCGAATTTTACGGACACACACTCTCACGAAAGTCAATTCCCGGTAGACACATTGAAAATTTTTATTGTTCGCGCAGTAGTTTTGTGATTTTTTGCTTTACAGGTGACATACATATCTTTAAAATATATATATATTTATTACATATATATGATTATTATGTATCATAATTATATAGTATATTTATTATGACGGTGATATTGGTACGCGGATATCACAGTTACTCACCTTGCCTTGGTGTTCAATATTGTAGCACAATTTGTAACCGATGTATACGATGAATAAAAAAAAATTTAAATTTTACAATGTTTAAAAATGCTACGAGATTTCTAGCACTATATTTTTGTCCGAACACGACACGTGACCACGATCGCGCCCCCGCGTCGAATGCGGCGGCGGAGCGTGACTTGTAACGCTAATTAGGAACTTATTACTAAAATTTAATGTCAATGTCAACTTATACGAAGTGTAAACGTGAATTTTCTCGACTGAACATAGATTTGGAGCTTTCAAATGTCGAATTTTGTATAATTTCCCCCTTTTTTTTCTCAATATTTTGGGCGAGCGTGTTTAAAATGACGATTGGTTGTGGCGCGCGTTTTCGTTTGATTTTATTTTTTTTTGTAAAACGAAAAAAAAGGAGAATAGTTTGTCCGTTCCGTGGAGTGCTGCTATTAATGTATGTGAATAAAGCACTAGATTCGTTTCGATTGTGTTATCTGTATTTAGATTTTAATGGTTGAATTATATGTATGTATAATGTAACTACTGACCACGGAACCAAATATTTAGATATTTTTGATCCTCACAATATTCGAAGGGTAATTTCATATTACCAGCCTTAGCCATGTATACGATATGGGAGCTATGAATTTTGTCAAATTGGTCCCTAGCTGCGGTATAACTTTAATAGTTTAAAAGTTATCCCAACTCAAGCTTTATTACTAGTGTAATAATATCTACCATTGTCATGTTGCGATGTGATTGTTTTTTTTTATCTCCTTTTGTTGGCAACACTGGTTTTTAGTGTTTCCAATATTAAAAATTATGCCCAGTTTTATTAATTTTCTTTTAGTCATAAATTTAGCCGATAAATGTAATGTTTATTTTTATAAATATATACGTTATTTTTTTCTCAATTTTGCAAATACGCTATCGAATATTGTATAGGAGTTAGAAATGAAAGATAAATAAAAGCAATCGCATCGTAACGAAATCATTTTAGAAAAGATTTGATATCTTTTGTAAATATCTTAAAATATATATACAGCAGTATACAATCAGTGTTCACTTTACTTTGTACAAACCGTTCGTTTCTCAGTGAAGTTTCAGTATTAAATGAGAATTTTTTTTTGTGGTTTTTGAACGATAGTGGACATCAACACCGGAGTTTGTTAATATTACCCTATTTTATTGTTAATGTCATCTCGTGTAATATATTTTATTAAGAGGAAAGTCTTAAATAGTAGCTGTTAGGTATTAATGTATTAATTGAAGAATTTTATTTTGATTTTTCTCTTTATTATATATGTACATGTACATTATACATAATGAGTTTGAAAGTCATGGAGTTATTGTAAATATAGCGACTAATACAAGATGCGTCTCTCAGCGACATGACTCAACCTATCTATCGATCGATCGACACTGCATACAAAAATGTTAAATATATATTTGTATTGTATAATTTCGGCGACATAACATATAACACAGAGGTTAACGCTGCTCGTCTGGCGAACAACGCGCAGGCGACGCCGGCTCGCTGACGGGACGTCGTGGAGGATGAAATGTGTCGGCATTATGAATGCTACGAATTGTGTAAAAAATATTAAAAACTAAAAAAAACGTATTTCGTTTCATTTATAAAATTTACAAGCACACCTCTTTGTAATCAAAATGGAAAAGTACGTAATGGTTCGTTTTGATTATTCGAATTAAAAATTACATACACAAAGTTTGAAATCAATTGAGCCGTGTTGACGACAAAACATGAATTAAAGATGTACTATAATAATGACATAAAAACGACACAAAAAATGTTCGTCATACCAGTAATAACACAGTTTGTTTAATATTTATTACATTTAGACAAGTTTCTTAATATATTCGAGTAACGAAATTTCACATGTTCGTATTAAAAAATGTGCGTTATGAATAGATAAATAAAATAAAAAAGAAATGAAAAACAAAACAATATCTTATCAATAGTCGAATAGGGGCACCGGGCGCGCAGAGCGGCGAGGCGGTGGGTACTCCGCTACGGCGTAGCTCGTAGCGGGCGGGACTCGAAAATGGCGGCCGACATTGAGTAATGGCACTCCGGGACGGGTCCAGTGACGCGTGCCGCAGGGCTCCCACATCGTTTCGCTTACTTCTTTTCACTGTAAAAAAAACATACAAAAACAAATTCAATCACACATCTGTAACGTAACAAAACAATATATTCCGAAAATGCAGTATAATTTTACTAATGAAATGAAAGTCAATAAAAGATGACGCATATAAAGACTATTAATATTTATCGCAGGAAGCCTATTTCAAACGGTTGACTGAAGTCGGCCGATGTCGATTGTGATGATGTCGAAACTTCTCGCGTACCACGTTACGGCTCGCTAAACCACTGCGTATATCGTCACTGTGCCTAGGCGAAGGACGTCTTAAGCTACGTTTGCCAAAGCGTGATTTCCGCTCCAGAACACATCGATTTCAAAGTACAGTTTATGTAGACTGATGATGCCTGAAAATATTGTACTAATTATATCATGGTAAAACACAATAAGAGTGTATAAATACCGACATCTATGTAATTCAAGACGTACATATATTAATTTATGCCTATATTGCCTTACAATAAATAAAAAAAACAATTTGAACATTCC
>DWEI01002265.1:0-14691 GCA_018245875.1 Mysoria ambigua | reverse complement strand
CTCTCATTCTGAGAGGAGACCCATGTTCCAACAGTGGAACGATAAAAGGTTGATATCGAAATTGATGCGTGTTCCATATTCAAAAAAGTTTTTCCTTTTGTTAAAAGAAGTGGCTAATATAGACCTGTATGCAATTAATGTTTTGTTAATCTACTAACATATAAAAGCAATTGTTAATTAGAGTTAAGCATAAATAAACTTAATTATTACAAACCACAGTCTCTACGAAATGCCACGTTTTTATTTTACTTTCATGTTCTACACTCAAAATATCTAGTTCCAAATGTACATTACCTCGTATGACGATAAAGAGCGAATGTGCCATCACGTACGTGCACAACGCCACAAAGGAGCTGGCTACTCCCAACGCGATCGACCTGTCTCTAGGGTCTGCTGCTCGTAATATCAGTATACCGTGACTCTGCAGCGACAGAACTGTGAAAGAATATAAATGTCACAGTTATAATAAAATACAAAATATGAAATGCAAGTAAAATTATTAATAAAACACTTAAAAATATCTGACAATACGGGAGTACAGGGAGCATTTTCGTGTGTGATACACACGAAAATGCTCCCTGTACTCCCATATTGAATAATAAAAAGCACTGTGTGGAGTCCGCGCGCGAATGAAGTGTCACTTCTTGCTGATTATAGGTCAATGGAGAAATTGTTGTTACTTTGTTTCAGACACCCAGAATCACGCTGGTAATTTTCTAATCTTAAAATTGAAATATGCAGTACAAGACGGTTTACGATTATCTAATACCTTCACAATAAGAACCGACCCATGTGTCATTGATGAGATATTACCAACAGCTCTATCTCTCTACTCTTAAGTCTTACTTGACTTGCGCAGTGTATCCAGTAGGTACAAACTTTTGAAAAATACCACGATGCCAAGAAAAATGGAAATATTTAAAAGCAATTTCGTGCTACGAATTACGTTTGAAACAGTTTCGCACCGCCAACGAAGAAGTTTAATTTTATAAAACTATAAATACACATGTTCGCAGATTCTATTTTTTTTTAAATTTGGTATGGAACTGACAGATGTCAACTTTAAAAAATACTTACTGGTTACAATGGCGGCAATCAGAAAGAGCATCAAATGAAGTTGGTAGGTAGACGAGCAGGCCACGTCACTACAGGCCCCGATCGTTGCGATGGCAAATGGCGAGGTGCCTGAGCACGAGCAGTTCACAAACACGCTGGGAACAATGGATTAATTAACAATCTGCGATGGACTGCCGACTCAGTGATATGTCTAAGAAGTAACAATGCATGAATAAGTTGACGTGTTTTCGATACAGTACTACCCCGTAAAATTGAATCTTTAAAACAATTATTTTAATTCGCATACAAGCTGTTAAGCTTATAATCAAATAAAATTACTCGTGCGCTCAATCTGCTTTTTAAATGTATCCGTTGCCTCAGTAAGCAGTAAGTTCTACTGAAGTAAGGTACTTTCTGTCACTGAAGTCTATGTACTGAGAGCAAACATTGAGTTAAAGCGTGCATTTATCATCATCAACGACCACAGCTTATTACAGTCCACTGCGAGGGGTAATGTCACAATCCCCATGCTGGGCTGCATGTTGGGCACGGCAGAGCGCAGCTTCTCACATCGCCTACTCTGCTGCCGGCCAGGGCATATAGCTGGGCTTAGGCAGAAATCTATACAACGATCTGCAGCGCCAGGTTTAGTCGCCTCTTAGGACATCCTGTGCCCCGGCACAGTGTTTGGGAACGTATTTTTCCTCGAACACGGACGCATACATTAGTTTTAAATAAAAAAACTGTTTTACTGCCCAGCATTAATCACGAATGTGGTATCTGTCAATACGTAGTTACTCTCAGTTGTGCAATGGAAAGATTTCAAATAATTTGTACTAAAACAGGAAGCAGTTTGATATGTAGTAGATTCGTGTGCAATATCCTTACCTCAGTCCTTGGATCTCCTGTAGATGCGTGCAGCCAGCTTCCCTGGCAGACAGGAACGTGAGCATGGAGTCCGGGGTGCACACGGGGAAGAACTCTTTCCACTCGGGGGTACAGCTGCAAACAATACTCTTATCCTCAAAATAATATTTAGATAATACGATTGCAAAAGGGGTAACAGGTCTACTATACGAAAGATCCTCCATTTCATTCCCGGCCAGATAGATATGTGAAGATAAACTTAATTATATTTCTGAACGGTTCTCTACTATTTTTTAACAGTTTTTTTGCTGTTCAGTGAATACCAGGTCATCCGTGATATTTATGACTTGTTTGTAATAAAAAAAAAAACAAGTCTTTATGATCTTTTAAAATTCTACTAAAACTAAATTATCGCATGAAGCGAAAGCTTCTATTGTTCAAAAAATTTTGTTCAAAAAATTAAATAATGTCTGCGGTGGACCACCCTAATATCGAAAATAGACTAGGAGCTATTGTCAGACCCAACGAATGTACATGTAACATTTAACAACAATCGGTCCAGCCGTTTCCGCGGTGCATGGCAACAAGCAGGGCTCCGAGCATTTCATACATATACAGGATGTAGCCGCACCCGTTCGACCAACATCGCTGTTAGCGGCAGACAAATGTAACTCACGCCCTCTCACCACAGCCGACCACGTCGTACGTGTCGTGACTGTAACCGGCCACCAGTCCTTTGGGACAGTCGTTCGCGTACACCATAAGGCAGTAGACGGCGCAGGCCAGCCCGCTCGTCAGCACCGATATGTTCCTGGCCGTCTTCCTGAGCTGGTCCCTTGCGATTGGCGGGTAGAAGAATGTGGCTGAATACTGCAATTACACATAAACATTTTGCGGCTCATATCTCTGGAGGATCCCGTAAAAAAATAATGGCAAAAATTCAAGGAGAGCCCTAAGTGCGAGTATCATGGGTGAAATCTGTCGAGACTGTTGAACCAAATACGTCTGTTAAATTGTTTCGAAGGCATCGACTACATTTTGGTTGTGTTCGCTCCGACGACAACTGCAAGGGTTAAATGGCGGGTCAAGCAATATTGAACTTTTCAAGCTTAGATTTTCTAGTAGTTACTCTGAGTCTGCTCTTGCACCAATGCTTATGGCGATAGCATCGCATAATATGGTAAACTCGCCGCCTATTGCACAGTGGCACGTGAACGTAACTGGTGAACCCTGAGAGTGTACTGCACTCCTCTGCTTATCTCCGGGAGTTACAGGCGTGATGATACTTTTTAAAACTATACCAGCTTAATATAAACTAAATGCTCGAAGTAATATCTACTGCTTGTATTCATCAAGAGTTCGATTTATTCGAGAGTAGATACTCGGGGTATACAGAACCACAGTGCCTATATATACTTACAAAAACTATTATTATGATAAAGATGTAACGGAAGTGCTCTGTAATATCACTCGGGTCTCGTGTGGGCTCGATGTGATATTTGGTCTGAAATGTTCAACGAAAGAATGTTATGCCCTCAACTTTAACACACAGTTGACAACAATCAGTTGACCGATGTTGTAGGAAATGAATGATCTCAAAAAATTTATATTATTCCTCAAACGAATATAGAATAGAATGCTAGTAATAGCTTGAAACTTCGAATCATGTACGTGTACACGAAACGACGGAATGATGTTTAGTACTTTCTATAAAATTTGACATTATCGCCCTCTAGTGTCGAGTAGCTGAACTATACTTAGTATAATAATCTAGAGCGCCGGGTTTTTGGAAATATATTCCAGAACATTCATCGACCTATAAAAAAGGCGTTTTAGACTGAGAGTTCAGTTCGAAATTACGAGTATTACAGCAAATTTTGCTGGTGCAATCACCGTGCGCAGAGAGTGACATTTATCTTTAAAACACATTTAGAACTGGAAATTTCGAATTGAACTCGACCCTGTGGAATGAGAGGCTGATTTTCATATTTCATTACCTTGATAATATCATATCGGTGGAATGCGAAGCCCCAAAACGCAGCGGCCGTAAGTCCCATTGCAACCATTTGATACACGAGCAACTTATTTGCCAGCACACGCTTAAGACTGGACCGAAAATCTGTGAAGTACATGTTTGTTGCAACAAAAGACGCATTTCCGTGGGCCTAGTTCGGTACATCAATTGCTTTGGTGAATCCTGTAAGGACTTACAAATAGCGGTGGTCCATATCGAATTGTATTACTTCATCCGTACAACAGAAGTGGATTTGTTTGTAAAATATTTAAGTACCCCATGTTTGAGGCGGTGTATAAAGTCAAAAAATGAC
Organism: Mysoria ambigua; assembly: GCA_018245875.1. Classification (NCBI taxonomy): domain Eukaryota; kingdom Metazoa; phylum Arthropoda; class Insecta; order Lepidoptera; family Hesperiidae; genus Mysoria; species Mysoria ambigua. The sequence goes on along the minus strand of DWEI01002265.1, from coordinate 10,441 downwards.
CCTACGCTATGCCAGGCAGTAATAACTTAACATCAAATAATAAACTCTTAATAATCAACACGTTGTTCACAATATTAAATATTTACTACCTTCACAGTGTACTACCTCTTTCCGTTTGCTTAATTTCAAATTTCACTTCATTTTCCGTGTTATCTTTCATGTCCTCGGCGGCGCGGGCGCTCACTCCGCCACCAGGCTGATCTTCCTCGGCTATCTTGGTAACATCTTTGTTGTCTGTTATATCTCTTGAGTCTTCACCACGTTCCTTCTCTGGTTCCGTTTCTCTTTCATCACTCGTTTCTGCTCTATCTGACATCCTCCTATTCCCGCCAAGTCTCGTCGCTCTTGGTACAGTTATACATATTTGGATCAAGTTCACCATCAATCCTAGAATGAGCGTGTTGACCTGCGAACCATTGGATTCATTCGTTCCGTCGGGGACCACTTTATCGGCCAGCAATAGTGGCAACACGCGGCCCACCGTTAAAATACCTGAAACGAAGACGTCCGTATTTCGTAAAGCTTGGTATCAGATGGGAAATATAATATTAAGGTAATTTGGGAGAAAATATTTAATTAAATAATAATGTACTCATTACTGCATGCATCCATTTCATTGCTCAAAATAAAAATGAATTCATTGCCACGGGATGTTATACATATTAAAAATGGCATAGAGAAAATTGCCGTCTTTCTTGTTAACTTCGATTAGTGACTCGTTTTATTATTTAATTTACTTAACGATTTATTATTAGGTATTACTATTTCATTTTATTATTATTATTATTTTTTCATTTCATCAACGATTACCATAGTGTTTTTTTTATCTCATTTTATTATTATACCGCATAGTTCATGTCTTTGACTCTTAGTCGTAACAAATGTTGATTTACAATTGCTCACACGTAATGTTCATTATCTTACAAATTATATTCTAGCGGGAACCGCTGAGGCACAGCACGAACGCCGCTGTGAGCCCTGTGCACCGATATCGTCAAACTCACCAAAATGTAAACTGATTTTATCAGGGTTTGCTTCATCCATCAGCGCCGTTCCGTGGGTCCAGGCCGCCACCCTGGTCAACGATAGCACTACACCCGATATCGTGAGTATAAACACCCTCAATAATGCATCCGACGTATAACCAGAAAAGTTGAAGCTTCTGGAACAATCATCTGTAACATAGAGGTTGTCGGAAGTCAAATATAATGCAACGTTGACATCAATGTTACATTAAATTATTACTCTGTTATATACTATTAACACCATTACATTGTCACGCCAGGTTCCTTAAGGGGTGGGCAGAGGGCGCTGTTCGCCAAATATTTATTATCCCTATCCTTACAGAACTTAAGTGCTTATTCTACATGAACTTCAACACTACCGTTCAACAAACAATTTCCATTTAGTTATGTTTATTTGTAAACATTATAAATACATTCCAAGCATATAAGTGAACTATCGCAGTTTCTACAAGATCGTCGTCTGCAACACATTTGGTCTCTACAGTCGGCACAGGTCGTCTCACGTAACAAAAATTTAGAACGTCGATCTAAAAGCAACCCATTCGGATCCTCACGCGCGTCCCCGCCGGTGACCGTCGGCAGCGCGAACCAGGTGCACGCCGCCGCGAGCGGCGTCAGGACCCACGCGAGCAGAGCGCCGCGCCGCTCCGCGGAGCCGCGCCACGCCACCAGCGGGCTCGCGAGCGCCTCCGTCGCCGCCGTCGCGATCAACAGCGCGTCTGAAATAAGACACGCCGGTGATCCCCGAAGAGGTACGCAGAGGAGTGTAGATCACTCCCACGTGTCATCGGTTACGTTTACGTCTCACTATGTAACAGGTGGTGAGTCTATTGCCATGCATCGGGCACATATCCAGACTCCGAACCACTACCAGAATTCTATTAGAAATTTTACTGGGTTTTCTAGTAGAAAATTTTCTAATTAGAAAATTTTGTAGCATTCGACCCGGGAATCGAACCCGGGACCTCCCGATCGACAGTTGCACTTGCAACCAACACGACCAACGAGGCAGTCGTATAGATGGATTGTTTTAAAAAACCGAGTTTTTACCTACTCAATGAAATAGAAGGACATTAGACGTTGCGAGGCAGTAGTCGTCGTAGACGACGATAGAATCAATCCCGGCGTCCCGAAATAATGTACGTCGGTTAAGCCGGTACAAATATGAATAGTTGAAAAAACTGTTAAATTAAATAACACACATAATGAATTTAAGGAGGAAAGAATGAATGAATGAATGAACACTAAAATAATATCCACCTTTTCATTGGAAACATTATTTTATACGGTAAAACATATTCACCTAGCGTTGAACCGGGCAGGTCTCCCTGCTTGACGTTTTGCTCTAACATTTTATAGACGCGGATCTGGGCGATGGTGACGGTGATCGTGGTCCCCATCAGAGGCCCCCGGAGCTTGTCCGCGTCCAGCTTCTCCGGGTCGAGCCATGCGCCGACTTTTTTCTTTACTACGGAATTACAACAGCATAGGTGTTATAAAGGGGTGCATTAGAGGAGCCTCCCCGAGCGGCGACTGTGACCAAATAAAGATCAACACACACCGCCCGGCGCACCCCGGACACTGCGACTGATCCTTCCACCACGACGGTCGACCACTCGCGATCAGCCATCGACTCGGCGAAGAAGTGGAAGGTGTTATAAATACGTCACAAACAAGTACCACTTGCAAGCAATACATCAACAGGCAATGCATACGCTTGACATGGATAGTTAGTTTTGCGTAGTAGTAAGACTTAATGTTGGTTTGTAACAGAATAAATAATTCAGATGTATTTATGTGCATTAGAAAAGACCATCTTAGTCTTGAAGAGTACAAAGCATCCGGTAGTGACCATTTGGATCCCATTTTTCGCTGCTTGGCCGGTAGAAAATACCATTTAGGTACCGCAAAAAATGTATATCCTTTGTGAAAAGCGATTGATGACAAATTACTCAATATTACGCTATACATACCTCTTAAATAATAAGGTAACCTCTCTCCTATTGTAGTCATTTTCTTGACTTTGTTGCAGCATAGATGTACCTACTGGTAGCGAAAACGATGCCAAAATTGAGTGCAATATATACTCCGTTACACGATCACCTGGCGATATAGAATTGGTATTATTATCTGCATAATCTAGTTCAACTTAAGCTGAATTTCACTGAAGTGTTAGCGAAACTAATCAGGTTATCCTGATAACATATATAAAGCTCGTATACACAGCGGACCCTCGGTAATCCAGCGCACCCTGTATTCGAACATGTATATTATCATTGTTTTTTTATCATCGCTAATGTAGACGACGCATGGTTTAACAGCTTACAACTTGTGCGCGCCACCGCTATCATACACGCGCGTTGAGTAAAATTTTACCATTACAATCAATTGTTCGACCCTTTATAAATAGAGTGTCATGTAACCAATTACCAGTAACATCACACTTGTATTCACCGAAGAGGTAGGTAGAGGAAAGTACACTCCCACATTTCACCGATTAAATTAGTGTTTCTTTATGAAATTGCTGGTGGAATCTATTACCATACATCGGGCACGTTTTCACACTCGTAGCTACTATTGAAAAATCCAAATTATAAAAATCCAGTAGAGCCCGATCCTATATTTGAACCCAAGACCTCGTGATTGGCAGTTGCGTTTCCAACCCACACGACCCTCAAGGTCAGCGAGTTAGTCTCATTGACAAATTATATGCACTGTACACTGTACTGCCTGACACTAGCAGATTTATGACAAAAGTTTTAGTCAAGGCTGACTACGAACGATATTGTTTTCTGCTAAATGCTGTTCCGATCATTTCAACACTCTATATTACGGAATTGTGTTAATTAAGAGTTATTAATGTTGCATCATAGCAATGAAGGTAAAAGTATTTTATTACTAACAGACGGCTACTATAGGTACTGCTAATTTTTTATGTAATAAATATATGGAAACTTACATGAATTTCTTAAATTATTTTATTTGCCAACAACACTATGCGAAACATCAAATTTCCATAAATTAATATAAAAAATTCAAAAGCGACCGGTCCGACCCACTTCCTCCATTCGACGGCTCATGGGCAACTCTAATCTTATCAACACCTCTAGTTTCAGACACGTCATACAACTTATAATCAATATTAACTGATTTAAATAGTAGTTGTAACATTATTTTTTTGATTATTTCATAATCTAGTACAATATGTATACAAGCTGTGCCCGCGACTTCGTCCACGTTGTAATCTAAACTTATAAAATGAAAGTAGCCCAGTTTAGTTCTCATTACATCAGCTATGTACCAGTAAGTTAGTTTTAATCGGACCAGACCTTCCACATATTGGCACAAACAGAGAGATGATATATTATATTGGTATATGTATCCCGCATACGTACAATGCGAATGTTGAGGGACGCAGGTGCCGAGGGAGGCCAAGACTCACCTATCTTGACGGAATAGGCCAAATATTGGCTGATGGGGGAGTCAGAAATCTCCGAAACAGGCGTGCATGTATGAAAAAAGTTATGAATGTGGAGGAGGCGCGGCAGGTCCGTAAGAATAGAGGCATTTGGCACTTCGCTCTCTGCCTACCCCGCAAGGGATCTGGCGTGAAGATATGTATGTATGTATATATGTATATGTACAAATGCATTTAGTAAAAAGCGATTATTTTAATATTACAAACAGACACTTCAATTTTATTCACCTGTATAGATATAAAATTGTAAAAATTATCGTCGACTATAGTCATTCAAATATATTCTTACATCAGCTGGGCTCCAGTGCATTTCATATGTTGTATATGAATCATACAAAACGATAAGAGGCTTAACCGCATAACGCACGCCAGTATTACGAGTCAACAAGCGAGGTTTTAAAAATGCAAACAATTTATTATTCGGGATCCCCCAAGGTAATGTTCTATCACCCATCGCGTGCGTATTGAACGTCTGTTGTCATACTAAACGTCAACATGGTTTCAGACGTTGCTAATGCCTCTATGGTTAATTACGATTGCGACAGGACTGAGTCGGAACTTAAATCTGGAGTAGGCTGGATACTAGATGATATAGTACTACTGAATACTAGATGTTCTCGCAGCTTCGCCCGCATGGAAATCACTGTGTCACAAAAAATTTCCCACGTAAGTACCGACCTCATGGGAATTCTAGGATGAAAAGTAGTTTATATATGTTGCTCTACAGAGAAATGAAAAAAATAATAATACCTAGACAAAAAGAAGAGAGCCGAGGGGCGCAACGCAGACGTCAGCTCGGTATACCCTACTTACGTGTACTTGATATTTTGAACAATACACATAATAGTTTAATAAATGGTAGCCTATGTGTTATTCTGATGTATAAGCTAAATTATTGTAAAGTTTCATTGAAATCAATTCAGTAGTTTGTACGTAGACTGCCTCGTTGGTCGTGTTGGTTGCAGGTGTGGCTGTCGAACGGGAGGTCCCGGGTTCGATTCCCACGTTGAACACTACAAAATTTTCTAATTTAGAATTTCTAGTACTGTTTCGGAGTCTGGATATGCGCCCGATGCATGGCAATAGGCTCACTACCTATTTTTAATAATTTATTTGTTTTTTTAATAAGTTATTTTACATGACAAAACAAATGTATATTATAAGCAACCATCACACCATACACTTCGAATGCAAATTCAGTACAAGTCGCAGAAATAAACTTGGCGTTTGTGAGAAATTTGTTTTCACTCCGCCGTGACGTCACCTTAGCCACGCGTCAGATAAGTTCTATTGACGAGCGCTGTCACAAGCACGCGTACGCCGCGTAATTAGTTATCGTCGTCGATATTGTATGTATTTCGCTGCCCGCCATTAAAACGCAATAGAAGAAAAAAAAATTTTTTTTTGCAAATTTTGGCTCTTTGTCTGTGCACTTATTACAAGCAGCTAACTATGTATCTGTCATTGGCACGTCAGTATTATATCAATATTATGGTATATAAGATTCACTTAACATGTAGCTTTCGTTTTATTGCAAGTATTTATTAAATTAAAAAAAAAAACAATTTACAGATTCCCCTCAATATTTATTGGAATATAAAATATTGATTAAGATCAAGTTGAAACTGTGACTATAATCTATAAAACTATGATAATTACAGCTTACATAAACACAAAGTGTACAATAGATTTTCGGATGTAAGTTGAGCTCACATGTAAACGTATTAAATAGGGTTCAGCTTGCACTGGGCACCGCCGGTCAGGCGCCGCCAGGCCTATATAACGCGAGCCGCGAACTCACATTTATAGCCGAAAATTTGTAATCCCCACAAACAAAGTCGTGGAGGAGCACCTAGTCCTTAATGTGTATTCAAAATGCTAGTTTTCCAAGAAACTATGCGACATTAACTACGAAATGGACCAAAATTAACCAAATTTCAATTTGTAAATAACTCTTCAGGATTAAAAGTCTACAATAACTGATTACGATCACTTTATTCATAAATAACTGATATAACTACACGATTAGTTCCTCGCGAGAGCGGCGAGGTCGGCGATGCAGCGGTCCAGGGTCTGCTTCTCCTGGTCGGGCGTGATGGCCTTGGTCACGTTGGCGACTATCCATTCGACCATGTGCTTCTGGGCCAGGCGACGCTCCAGGGTCGCCTTCTCCAGCTGGTAGTCCAGGCGTCGCTTGACCTGGAAACATTTATATCGTTAATTTCCACGTTGGCCAACTTTCTATTTCATTGAGCGTTTGGAAAATGAAGTCGATTTTTTTGCCTATACAACTGTATATATAATATGTTTTAAACTCTGCCAGTAATCTGCTGCATCATGGCAAAATATGGTGAAATATAAAGAAGTACATAAATGTCACACAGATAGATTTTAGTCCGGAGATATTTTAGCTGCTTTATTTAAAGGAAAGTACACCTGTTCAAAATCAATCTTGATAAAAGTTATGTTGTTCCATTTTACGATACTAGATGGCGCTGTAGATATTTTAAAATCCACAGGCTACCCTACATAAATGTTTAGATATATTGTTCTTCCTAGGGATGGGTGATTTTTATGGATGGATTAATGGATGAATCAGTGTGTTTTATCCTGGATGGAAGTTACTAATAATGTATGATGGTCTAGTGTAATATTTTCACCTCTATGTAAGCGTTCATCATGCGTTCCCTGTATGCCGCTTCAAGCTGCAGCAGAACATTCTCTTTCTTGGCCTCGATCAGCAGCTCCTGGCCTTGTGCGCGCCACTGTGCATCCTTCTCCTCGGCGATAGCATCTTGAAGATCCTTAACTGATTTTTCTCGCCCCTGATTCCAGTCCTTCTCAATTGTCTGCAAGTTTAGGATATAATAAGTTTATGGTCTGTCGTATTCACCATATTCTTAGCAAGGGTTACAACAATTGATGAAACCCAGCCAAAAATCCACCAGGAATCAAATGTATACAATCCTAGACATGTTCATGTCTTTCAACAAAATTTGGAAAATGGTTACAAATGATATCTACAAAGCATTAAAGTACAACTACAAGGGCATTAAAAGATCTCATAAGCAATATATAAAATGGGTATTTGAACAAAATAAGATCAGATTCTAAAAGATTAACTAAGGCAAGATGGGTCTTCTGCTGGCACATAGTCATTTGTTCTATGCTTTTTGTAGCAGTTTGATATGAGACATGTGTGAATGTGGCCTGACTTAAATTTGCAGGTTGGAATATCGGGAAAAATAAGGGATTGTTCAAGTATTACATATGTAATGGAATTTTTGAACATTTCCAAGGAAACCCCACCACCTGCCCTACTTTCATGTAATAGGCCATAACATTTTTCCATACCCTGCCACCACTTCCCTGAGTGACTATTTTTACCTCACCACAAAAAGTTGTGTGAAGTACGAGAAACTCCCTAAAAGGAACATAATGTTTTACAAGACCTCCCTATCCCTAAATTGTGTTATGTAATACATGTGTGCTCCCTAAGTACATAATGAAGTACATCAGGTTGGTTGGTTGGTTTTCTCTGCTTTATTAACATTATTATGAGATAATATCATCAATTTGGATGCCAAACAATTTGTTCTAACACCATTTGTTATAATGAAGTGTCTCCCAGAATTTGCACAAGTGTGATTGAATTAATGGCAACTTACATCTAACTCCTTGTCAAGGAACTGCGCCAGTTTGGGGCCGAACTTGGTTGAGGCGTAATAGACCATGACAAAGATGGAAAGACCGGTATAATATTCATGCTCCATGACATAGATCTCCTTGCTGCAGAGGTAAGTGGCGAGTCCCACACCGAAGGCATATGGGCCAGTCACACCAGTCTTTGAATGGAAGAACTGGAACCTGAAATGGAATGATCAGAAAATTTAATAATTTGGCTTTTCAATGCACCATTTTGCATATATGGCAATAATTTTAATATAGCAATATCTTCACCCTAAATGAATGTAAAATGATAATGGTCTTTTATTATAACATGCTTTTGTCTAATACAATTACCATTCTTCTGGAATAAATCCGAGCCGCACTTTGCCTGGCTCTCCTCTGACTGGCCTAGGGAAATTTTTTTCATCTCGGACACCGCAGGCATCACTGGCAGAGCCTCTGGCCACCAGCGCTGGTGAGACAGACTGTCGAAGGGCAGCTGAAAGATTAAGAAAAACATTTAATTGCAGCCTCTGCATGAAGCAACTTGAGACATATATGTTTGAACAGTTACCCATGTGCAACAACAATGATGATTACAATCAGTTTATAAATAAAAAAACATATATCTACTTAAAATGGAGTCACAGGAAACAGATCACATATAGAAAGTTTTAAATACAATACTACTTATTTCTATAAATATGGCAGTAATAAGGTTGGTTGCAGATGCCACTGCCAATCGAGAGGTCCCTGGTTTGATTCCCGGGTTGAACACTACAAAATTTTCTAATTTAGATTTTCTAGTAGTGGTTCGGAGTCTGGATATGTGCCCGATGCATGACAATAGACTCACCACCTATTACATAGTAGGACGTAAATGTAACCGATGAATCGTGGGAATGTTCTGCATTCCTCTGCCTACCCCTTCGGGGATTACAGGCGTGAAGTTACGTATTATTGTCAAGCGGTACGGACTCAAAGATATGTGAAATATGTAGATTTAAAAACATAATTACACATACATACATACATATCTTCATGCCAGATCCCTTACGGAGTAGGCAGAGAGCACGGAGTGCCAATCTCTATCCTTACAGACCTGCCGCGCCTCCTCCACATTCATAACTCTTTTCATACATGCACCCCGGTTTCGGAAATATGTATATATTATTAGATACAGGGACACTAAGAATCTTCGACAATTAAGAATATCCGAAACTAACCAAGCCATTCCGAAAAACATACACGAGTCAATGCGGTACATACGTACATAATCAGGATGCACATAAGTGTTCGGTGGTAGTGGTCTAAATTATGCCTATCGATATGGACCCTTCTATCGTTCCACTGTTGGAACAGGGGTCTCCTCTCAGAATGAGAGTGTTGAGGCCTTAGTCTACCACGCTGGTCTTCTGCTGGTTGGTAGACTTCTACTCTTTATAGAATATTTTTTTGACAACTCCAAGGTTTCCTCACGATGTTTTCCATCACCGTTATAGCCGGTGATATTTAAACTTAATTTTTGTTTAAAGAGGTGCGCGCCAGGATTTAAACTTGTGCCGGAGTGAGAGATGGAATTTCAAACCACTAGGCTATCACTGCCTTAACAGGCTACCACTGGTCTAGATCTTAGCGAATCGTATATACCTACTTATGTTTTACCACCTGTTCAATTCACATAAAGTAATTTAGGTTATTAAAATACAGCAATGAATGAGAGAGTGTTTATTTGCAATAAAATGTTTAAAGTTTACTCACATTTTCAAGAGGATTCTATTTTAAATATTCTTTTCAACGCACCAGATATAAAATAGTATTTTGTTTCAAGCTTTTAAATGTTAAAACCGCTACATTTAATTTGTACAAGTTGAGAAGAAAACAGCTTTCATAACGCGACTAATACCGAAACTTGATAAAATAACATGGAAATGAATTGGTACCATTCCTTGAAAAGCCGATTATATGAGATTTTTCTTGTGTACAAATTACCGAGTGTTTTAACAAAAAGGGAATTAGATGGTATTAGTCGGTTCACGGGACGCAATTGATGCGGCGAGCGCGGTACATTCTGAAACCGACAGGGTTTCGGCTGTGATCTTAAAGCCACGATTAGGTAGTGCATGTTGATCATAACTGTGAATATATAAGTAAGAAAGGACGGTGGGCTCATTGGTTGATCGAGAGGTCTTAGGTTCAAATCTGCTAGTAGTGGCTCAGTCTAGATGTATGGCCGGTGTATGGCAATAGGCTCACTACCTATTCCATA
>DWEI01002264.1:0-14695 GCA_018245875.1 Mysoria ambigua | reverse complement strand
AGTTTGATTTTCCATATAAAATATTTTTGCTCACCATGGTCGCCATGAATGAACATAAACCCTCGTGAAACATATTTACACAAAAACAAACCATAGACCAAAACAGATAGAATGAATAATGAATTTTATGCATGAATAGAATCAAGAATTACTTAGGGTTTAGAATATTAGAACATTTTACATTAAATGCTTGAATACAGTGAGTATTACCAAAGGGTTTGCTGAATATTAAAGCAGGGTTCATGCGGCAAATGCCTGTTTTCATGTAGTAAGATTCATTAGAATAAATTTCGGTAAGGTACAATATATTAAATGCATAATTAACGCTTTGAACTGCTTTCAATGAAAATAATATTTTTAAATCCGTATTTTTATCGGTTTTAAGCATACCATCGAAAACAAGGGTGGAGGTGGAGCAAAATTTAGCAATCAGTACGGCAATGCAGATTCCTTTTTTAAAAATATGGTTGTTCAATAGCGTAGCTCATAACGCTCGACATTAATATGAACATTATACATGCCATAAATGAATTATATACGTATTAAAAGTTTTAATCTTTTTATCAAATTACTGACTGATTGGCGTAAACGAATCGGGAGCCGCTGTCATAAAAACCTAAGGGCGCCAGTGTCGTATCACTTTGGAAGCGATCACAACAGTCAGTCCCACGCCACGCCATGGAGAAATGCTCCGTTCTCCGCGCTGTGGTGAGCGACGACAATCAAACTTTTAATTTCATTCTGCTCCGCGATTAGTTCTGCCCGTTTGTAATCAACGATTATGGTTTGATAGTTTGTTCGATTTGTCGTGTTTCGTCGAGAAATTAAATCAATATTGTGCTATATTTTGTGTACGGTAAAGTTGAACGTTGATATATAGTTAAATATATATTTATTGGGTTTTTAATTCAAAGAACAGAAAAGATTCCTTAAAGTTTTATTCCACCGAGATATCATAGCATGGATTGCAGGATTGCCCTTCTGAAACTTCCTTCCTTGACTTCCTACAGTTCTACAGAGAGCTATATTGTATATTGAACAATTGTATTATTTGTTACAAATAGTAGGCATAGCGTGTTAGTCATTCGAATATGATTTCAAGACGCTCGCGTGGTTTACGAGCGTGATCGCTACATGAACGCTGGCGGCACGTTCGCTAAGCGCTAATTGTACGCTGCAAAAAGTTCCGTATGAAGGGACTGCAAATCCCGCTGCCATAATTATGAGTGCGCGCAGGAACTACACGAACTGATGCCCCCAGCTATTTTTCTACACCGAACATCTAGACGCACGGCAGGTTACCGTCCTTATCTGGTGAACATTCCAACGGCCAGAACGAAAAGGTTTAGTTCTACCTTTCCTATCCATACGGCCAAGGAATGGAACACACTGTCTGCGTCTGCATTCCCCGACACATACAACCTGGGACTCTTCAAAACAAGGGTGAATAGGCTTTTCCTAGGCAAGCGTGCTCCATCTTAGGACGCATCTGCGCTTTCTATCAGGCGGGATCGCGGCCAAACGCTAGCCTATCACACAAAAAAAAAATATGATCATTACAAATATACTGTTTTATTGATAATCATCACAGATTGTAGATCTTCATATCTTTACGCATGAGTTTTAAGAAAGACATTTGAATATAAAAAAATATAATATAAAAAAGATATTTGAATTTTGTCACAAGTCATTGTACAATAAATATTTATTATTTGCTATAGTGATATCGCTTGTAAAAAAAAAAACAAATGATGGATTGTCTATTACGTTCTAGATATTACAAATTGTTGTTTAGAATATTTTTACATAATATGTCATTTACATAAACTGTGTAACATATGTATGTATGCAAATGACACCGGAATAGTTCAACTGTTTGAATATTACAATATTAATGGTATTAGAAAGTAAAGACTTCTCGTTTGTCAGACAATAATCTAATTTGAAGTGAAAAACATCAAGAGCTGATGACGTTCACGTCACAAAAATTTGCACGAATCAAAATGGTATATTCAAAATGATATATAACATTGGTTAATATCAACGTAAAAAACAATGTATAATGCCTCTAACGGTGAGTACTATAACTAAACTATATTATGATAATACGATCAATAAAATCACATAACAAAATGGCGATGCTTGTAGCTTCGTGTTTGTAGCGTTCGTAGCTAAATCCAGATCACATTTTGCTTTTTATAAAAACGACAGGAAATGAGCGTTGCAAGCTTTAACATTAGTTCCGTGTAGCTCAGCAGGCAACGCTTCAATTTATTACACTGTTATATTAGAGTAATGTAGCCTGATCATATTATTATTATACTTTTTTTTATCGAAATATATGTTATTATTCATTTTATATACTAAGACGTGGACAGAGTTTACTTTTGTAAATCTCATAATACAACACAATTTTATATCATAAAGTGAACAATTTTACGACATACATATAGGTAGGAAGTACTGCGTAAAAGTTATCGATCAAATCGATATCTTGAATCGATCTTCGACGGTTAGACGAGTAAGAATACGGAGTATGATAAAAAAAAAGTTTTTATGCGTAAAATTAGCCTTGAAAAAACAATTTATTTCGAGCCTTAAATCATAATCACTTAACGGTACATTTCGTTTTCACACGTACAGCGCGCCGGCGCCGGTCTGTTGTGCCAAGCGGCCCAGGTTCGAATTCCGGCCGTTAAGATTATTTGAATGATGAATTCATTTGTCCGTTCTGCGCTTCCGTATTTGTTTACTTGTGTGTGTGTCTGTTACACACAGACACACACACACGGTCAATTCGCCATCTGTACTATGTACCGAGCGTGTGTATGTATAAGTGATCTGTGAATAGTAATATTTATTTCTACAGTTTCCTTCTTTACTACGTAATGTTAAATATCTCTTATCTGAAAGCTTGCAGATAATATATGCTGTAACTTTTTTTATTTCCATAACTTCAAGCTTGAAATCCTTGAAGCGAAAGTCAGAGGACTGCAGTACATTGCTACGCTTTGTCAGTTAAGATTACGTCCCACCATACAGTGGGGGCTGACCCTATTGTTATAGACCGTATTTTTTCTCGTTACAATATAACTACGTTGTGTTGTGCAGTAATATTAGGTACTTAAAATACCATATCATATTAGGTACTTAAAATACGCAACGGATAATATTAGCTAAAAATTATGTAGTGATCTATATATCTATATGATGAAATATATCACTATATAATATTACTTGTACTTTGTAAGTCACATATTATTTTAAGTTACTATTATAATTAAGCATACCCTACAATTATATTTGGGTAAATGTAACAAATGTTGCCAGCGGGAACGGCTGGATTATATACACCAGCGGAGAATTGAAATGTCGTGGTGCAACACGGGAGAATGCACAGCAGTGGAATAACAAAGGCTGATTTAATTGTGGTGATATATACACTACTTTCATCGACCTATTTTTAAACACAACGCAAGAAATAACCAAAATTATATTTAACTGGCACAATTACGCAACGCGTTCCATGAATTTTCAGGAAATTGAACCAACCAACACATGAGGGTAATAAGCACGCGAATTACTAAACAACTGTTAATTGTTCCATCGTTCACTTAACGCGTTATATAATGGTCGAATTTGTGTACAAAAAGATAGATATATACAATCCGCACAAATAACACGACACTTGCAAGAAATGCGCTGCCCTTTTACTAACTGCTTCCGTCTACCGATGCCCACCGCTCTCGCGCACCCTATACGTCATTGTAGCGAGGTGTTTGGTTGACTTCTGCTAGTTATATACACCGAGCGATTGCATTGACTTGCAACACTAACCAATGTGTTCATTATTTATTTTTCTGCGCTCTATTTTTTGCATCTGGTAAGGGTGTTGTCGCTCGGCTAGGCTTTGTAATTGGCGTACCGGATTTTGAGCAATGTAACGCTGCGTGTAATTATGTTCCCTATTTGGGATGCCTTATGTTTTATTTATGGGCGGTTATTAACTGTATGTAACTCGCTGACGCTAACTAGACAACGTGCTAAAATTACGTAATAGCTCCTACACTAATTGTATAAAAAGCATTTGTTTCATTTTTTCATATTTTAAAATTTTATATTGACATATTTATTTGTTTTATTTTAGAAAGAAAACATCTCACATGCACTTATAACGTCAGTTGTGTTGATGTCCGTAGTAGGTGGACTGGTACTCCAGTGCGGAGGGGAAGTGGGTACCTCGCGGGTGCCGAGTTGAATTCTGCGTGTTATACGAACGCGAGCTATCGGTCCCTATTGGCGAGCGACAGAGCGTGCGGTCTAGTTCGTATGAGTGACGGCTATTATTCAACATGTATGGCCGCAACTTATACGATACACGATCGTAATTAATTTATGATTCGTTAATGGTAACGCTTGTTTTGATTCCGTTGATCGCTTCGCGGATTCCTTACCTCATGGAGCATACTTGTGTTCATTGACACGCGTCAATGATTGATTGATTGTGACAAGCGTTTGTTTGTGGATGAAGTAAAATAATGATAGAATTTCAACATTTCGTGTTAAGTACCTTGGTAGTAACTTGGTGAAACGGCGATGGAGAATAATGTCATTTATATTTTAAGATGTTTTTTATTTGAGTTAAAATTTTAATGAAATCAATCTTTTATATTTATATTCAAGTAAACTTTAAAAATTGCTTTAATTTTGGTCGTTTTAAATTATATCTACACTTTTACTGTTTCCCAATAACTGTCTCCTGATTTATATTGTTTATCTTATTGTTAAGTTAAAACACTGGCAATCAGGAAAGTGCTGGAGAAACATTAAAAGAAAAGAGGTACCAGCTAAAGACTACAAGCCATACATTTTTCTTCGTTGTCCACTTGTCCATACAACTAGAATTTTGAAACATAACATTTTGATCTGGAATGAAATTTGATTTTGATAACTTCTTCTGTTATAATGTCGGATATGTGGAGATGTATTTTGAAAATTCGCAAATAAGTACACGAGATGACTGTGGCTTGATGGTATATAAAAGATTATTTGGACCGCTGCCAGCACAGCGAGGCAACCGCGAAACAGGAGGAAGATCATCCATTTGCGGTGGAAGAAGAGAAAAATGGAGCGATTAGTTTTAATGCGCAAAAAAAAACCCCATTCACACATGCGGATGTTTTTTAACGTTCTCGTAGTTCTGTCCTTTTGGTAACATCACGCCTGTTATCCACGAAGAGGTAGGTAGAGAAGTGTAGTACACTCCCACGTTTTGCCAGTTACGCTTAGGTCCCAATATAGAATAGGTGAAAGATAGAATCATTCAAAAAAGTATGTGGTAGGGAATGATATCAGAAGGATTTCAAAAATATCATTTAATAAAAAAGCTTAAAGCCAAATAGACATTTAAGGGCAACGTGTAAGTATAAGTCTTCATATTATTGTTACTGTACAGATCGTTCACAAAAAAGGTTGAAATATGACGTAAACATTGAAGAGGGTAGATATTAAAAATGTATTCAGCTAACGTTAGATCATCAAGCCGGTATAAGGAAAAAATGTGAGCTCTGAAAATGTTTCGCAACAAATTGAATTTATATATTATTCATCACACAAAACAATAAACAGGGAAACATGCAAGTTAATAACAAATTATTTTTCGTAATTCATGCCTCATCGTTCCTAAAGCCCCTTTTCACGAGTTCCTCTGAATTCCAAGTTCACAAAATTTTTTCTTATCTGGGTTTTATTTATCTAATGCAACAGCAACGTTTGGCAGATAAGTGAACCACGTGGGCACTTCAGTTGCTGACGGTACATCATAGTGGGCATAATTTATTATGCAACGTTATGATGCAATGACGGTCGGTTAATGACCAGAAAGTCAACTAATGTGTTGGGTAAGTGTCTATTCATAGTGTGAAATTGGTTATTGTGGCCGATAATGTGGGCCGGCATTCTGTAGGTGGGTAAATAAAACTCGCTGATTCCAAGGCTTATTCGGTGTTCTCGTGTCTTTCGTTCCTCGGTACGTAATCTTACTACGTCGCTACGCCCGGTCCTTTACGGGGTACGCAGTAGCAATGACCGTCGAATATCTCGATGCTCGCAGACCTCACATGCTCCCTTTATGGCTACCTCTGTCGTTATACACGCACGCCGACTTTAAAAACAACTGATTTAGTCAATATTGATTGCAAGTTTACTGCCCCAAGGTCAAGTGAAGCCCTCATATTTTCCTTAGATGAAATCAAAACAATTTTAAGGATAAACCGGTGAGCCGAGCTGAACAACGGCCTATTCCTAGTCCCTAGTAACTATAATGGCAGCCCCTATCACTGCCACCCTGTCACCAATTAAACACTTCAGTAAAATGAGATTGTATTTAAATATTTAATTGGAGGACAATTATACGATTAACAGATAGTTTTTGAACTTGGCGATTAATTATCGATATCGAAACTGAAGTAGAATAAAGTAGCCTAACTGACTAATAGCCATATAGAAAAAGTCTGACTGTAAAATTATTAACGATTCAAGAAAACAATAGACAACACGTACAAACATAAGCTAAACCCTAACCTAGTTAAATATTTATGCGAATGTTCAGTTGAGAAAATCAAAAGTAAAAACGTATACAAACAATAAAAGGCAAAAAACAAAGAAGCATTTGAGATGTGAGATTTGTATTTACAACGCCAATTATGTATATCACCGAAATCAGAACGAAAAAAGTATTGAAAATGAAAACCTGTCCTAATGTTATTTTATTATAAAGTAACTAACAATTATTTGTTCGGCATCCACGGTTAAAAAGGACAAAAATAAATGTGTTAATAGGGATAAAGTTAACATAACCAATTATAAATAGAAATACCTTAAACCTAACTGATAGAACATTGGCGGGAACTACATTAATCAGGTTACCTCTTCGTGGATTACGGGCGTGATGGTACGCTTGATTTACGATTTTAATGTGCCGATAAGACACAATTTCGTGCACAGATTTTGAACCTATTTTTTACTCATACTCAGCATTATAGAGACCGTAAGAAACACGCTGGGAAACATTCAAAACACTCGGAATTTTTACATTAGAATACATTTAAAATACCTGATACCCATGTAAAATGAGGGCCAAGTATATCCAGCTGTGGTTATAAGCGAGTCCAATTGTACAGGCTATAGGCGATGTGTGGGAAGCCCACGGTGGACGTAGGACGTTACAAGACTTGGTCGCGACTTCGACCGACGCGAACTCAAAAGGAAACCAGCACTAGCGTATTAGGCTATTCTGACGTCATCTATAATTCGTTTGTCATGATCAATTTGATAATTCATTTAATTAAATAAAAACTCAGTGCACGCATGAAAAGAGTAACGTAGAAGAACAGGACAGGTTTATAATAATAGAGATATGTGCCACTTTTACTCTCCACTTACCCCACAAAGGACCCGGCGAGACGATATGTATGTCATTTACTATTCGTTTGTCGTGGATTCATCATTTAACAATGTTATTGATTGACACAAACACATTTGATTTACCTATGTTTGTGTTATATAGCTTCTAGGAAACTCAATTATGTAGGTCAGGTGAAAGATTTTTAAATAGGGATGATCAGAATTATAGACATAATATTAGTACTGAACATTTTTGACGTACAAGACTTATATGACAGAAATTGTAACGTTAAATATAAAACGAGCGAACGGACGAACAAACAGTTATGAATATACATGGTGCACGTCAAGTGCGGGTGAATAGAGATATTTGACATTCGGTGCATTCTGTCAGCTTTGTAAGCCAACCGGGTGATGATCGTAATAAAAACAATCATTAAAATATATTTATACACTTATATTTAAAAAAAAAAACGGATTTAAAGTATACGGATGACAATACTAGTATTTTCCTGATGTTATCGAAAGAAAATATTTCAACATCGTAATGATATCAGTAGCAGACACATTCATACATCAAAACATGTCACAAAAACGACAAGGCGGGTTTATCATTCGATATTTGTAAACATAATGATGACATAACGGATTTGAGGAAATGGAGCCAGAATAATAGGCCGGATAGCATTAGCCTATAAGGAACTTTCATCTAAATACCAAATTACAAAGAAAAAAACTCCCTAATAGGGTTTTGATAGGACAATTTCGTTTGTTTAATATTGATAGTATAAATCTTATTAAACACGTATTGAAACCAACTGGGGTTTTGGTAATTCGTTTTCTATTTTATTTTGAGAGCTACTTTTCCGTAAAAAGTTATGAATAGTGTATTATGAACATATTGTTTGAAAATCTTGTAATATGTAGTATTCAATATTATTTTTGAGAAAGCCTTTATAAGTGATCATATTATAACTATACTACGTAGGTTTTCGGGATCTCTTAGAATATGGTAGGTCGAAAGAAAAAGTTAAGAGGGAAAAAAAACCCAAACCTTAAATCAGCAGTATCACAAAGGCGTGATTCGAAAGCCTTTGTTATAATTGAATTGAGTTGGTAATTACCCCGACTTCTTTAGAATTTCATCCTTATTCTCAAAAAATATGAGTTTCCGTGAAATTTAATAAGGTTGCGACCCATTAGTTCACCTTTACAAAAGTATATTTCAGGACAACACACATTTCAATATGCTCCAATTTAACTTAGCCTACCCAATCTTGGTGGAACTGTGATCACAAAGGACTTCAAAGTTCTCACACGTGGTCATTAACTAAAAGGATACAATCCGTTGAAAAATTGTTCGCTTGGCGTGCCATTGGTAGACATCGTTTCCATTTATCATAAGCCCAGTAATTACGATATTATAGCTGTTCAGTAAAAAATTGTTGAATAATGCTCAACAATTTCCCATCACGAATAAAACGAATTCATTAAACCAACGAACTGTACTTTGTTGCTAATAGACATTATATATACATTTCATTCATATATGTGTGGATGACAGAACAGTTAGACGAAGTCCGAATTAAAAAAAGTGTAAATACAAAATACCGTTAACTGTGATTACTGTGTAAGCTGTATTACATTGTATGTATCACATATAAACTGACATAGTTTGAGCGCAGATAATGAAATATGAATTACCAAATGCAATAGTCCCGCTTAGGAGCGACGAACCTTCGCTTCAAATTCTCAGGTATTATTCAGCTTTCTGATAATATACTCGCGGCCTATTACTATAACGTAAAAAAAATATACATACTCAAGTACGCAGTTGGAGACAGAGGTAGCTTCCGGTCCTTGGGTGGGGTGCTGTACACGAACGCCTGGTTCACGCAGCCTCGCTGATGGCTGTCGCACATGTCGCTCTCCGAGCCCCTGCGCGTGCGCCGCTGCGTGCCCAACTCCATTATACTCTTCGCGGACTCCGATTTGCCCATGCCCTTTAATTTCTTCTTACCCTTATCTTTCTCCGGCGAATGTATGTGCAATATCGCCGCAGCTTTCGGTGGTATTCTTTCCGGTATTGGCAGCTCTTTCGCCGAAACACTCTTTTGCTTTTTGTTTGTAAACAAATCCGTGAACTTTGCCTTCTCGACCTTCTTGGGCCTTTGGGGTTTTAGGTTTAAGTCAATGTCTCCGCTTTTCTTGCGCGGCCTAACAAGGTCCTGCTTGGTTTTGGCCATGATCGGTGTACTCGGCTTGTAAGTGCCGTCGATGCCCGTGTACGCGACGCTGAACTCCTTCTCGCTGTTCCAAATTTGTGTTGTGAAGACGACGCGGTCACGCTTGATGGTATCGATCACGTCGGTGGTTTCCTCCTCCTTAGTGGACCGCCAACGGTTACCTATCAGTCGTAGGGACGCGCGGACGGATCGGGACCGTCGCAGGCCGCCTTGCTCCCTCTTGAACTTATCGAGCAGGGTCTCCATAGCCCTGGCAGGGGTAGAGGGGCGCGCGGCGCGCTGGGCATTGCACGTTACGATCGACTACGCGCACGCTATTCACTCGAACGATAGTTACGTGAGTCGTTTTCTTTCCGACGTTCACTCGAAGCGGCGTCGGACGGTTGAATGCTGCCTACAACAATCGAAGTACCACTGGTAGGGCACGGTGCGACCTCAGACCTCGCGGTAGCCCGGCCCCTGCACGCGAACGCGACGCTCTGCTAAAATGTGTTCATTTGCACAATCTTTTGATTTGATAAGATAGGTATGCTTGATACGTATGTTTGGATTACGGATGTCACTGAGATTGAGATTTGTTTTGTGACGCCTACACGAGATAGACGGTGATGTCTCGTGTTTGAGTGTCGAATTTATACATGTCACGGTTCAGTTCGTAGAGTCGGCAATGTTAAAAGAGATATTGTAGCGCGAATATCGATTTCCACATTGCCCGGCCGTACAACGCTGAAAGTGATTTACGAGACTGCCTGACCAGCGGGCCCTGGGAAGGGTTTAGCTTCGATAAAATTCACCAAATTTATTGCAGGCCAATGTTGAGAAAACTGGTGTAGTTATGTTAGAATCATATGTACGCTTGGAGTTTTCCAAAAGATAACACTTTTCAAATAACGGTAAGATAAACAGATTTGCTTCTAGCTTTTTTTTTCATAATGGCTACTATTATTTGGTTTATACCGGAACACAATTCTATTTAATCGAGATACCGTTGCTAAGAGAATTATACACGAGAACAAAAATGAAATTATTAGCAACGGCTTGAATGATATTTTTGTGAATTATATAATCAAATGAAAAATTATATATAAGCGTCAAGTAGGTACATCGAAATATGTACAATTATCACCAATTATCAAACATGATCTTATTTATAGGTATATGTATGATTCTGATAATATTCCTGTATTTTTAATAGAGTATTGAGCCTCGGAACGTCATTGTAAACAAGAAGAATTAAATCGGTTTCGATAAAACATGTTCAGTTTGACGCGTTATACTCTTTTGGAAATATTTTATCTACCCATTAAAATGTATCTATCTACACGTCATTTTTTAAAAACAAACACTATAATGTTTAGGAAACATTTTCATTTAAAATAAGTTGTTTATGGGCAAGCTGACAACTTGATATTCAGCCGTAACCGGCGTCGGAAGACATATTATGCATAATCTTAAATAGAATTAAACTTCTTTCCAACCATCCGTCACAGACACTACTTTTTATACAGATTATACAACGTCTTGTGAATCTTTTTACTGGCCAGCTCACACTGCGTGAGTGACACGGTTCTCCTCTCAGAAGGAGAGGGCTGATGTCAGAGAGGGTGGAGATAAGTATACATACAAATATATAAAGAGAGGCTTCTCAAATCCTATGGTCACATACGACACCATGTAATTGTAATTGATAGTCATATCTATTACCAACGGGGCCCTGGTACTACTGCAGTTGAAATATGGCTATTCGCCCATAAAGTCGAACGTCATGTAGCCGCCTGTAAAGCATGGCTCAATAAATTCAAACGTCAATTTGTCTGCGATCGCGCGCATCGATTACCTGCCTCATGTCTGTTACATTTCATCTAGTGATGTACTTAATGTTGTAACAATATTTGTTATCACAAATTTATTATCATAACATCGTCACGCTTGGTGACTTACAGGGTAGGTAAGAGAGCATGGAGTACTAAATATCTCTGTACTTACATACTCGTTTTGCTTCCTTCATGTTTATCATTTTCTTCATACGGGCTTATTTATTAATATAGTCGTATTTTATAGATATTTGAAACGTAGATAATATTTGTTAACAATCACCCTGTCATGACACACGGGCTAATGATGACAATTATTTGAGACCACAAATTAATTAATTTTCGTATTACAAATGTTGGCGAGATTGGTCAAATATGTATAGTAAAACTGTTTACAATCAATTTTGATGATCGCAAATAATTAATTAGGCAATTGTTTGCTAATTTAACTCGATTATTAGTAAGTAAAATGTTGGAGAATATAATTAATGCATTACACATATGTGTATCACATATTTCGAGCAAAACGAGAATTATAAACTCTCGCGGTCCATAGGGTTGGCCCAAAACTAATGCTATATTAAAATGTTTCTTTCGAATGTAAATGGGAATACTTTAAATCCAGTGTTAGAAAATCGTAAAAGAAAAATTGTCAGTAAACTGGCAAAATTCTCAATATTCAAAATACCATCGTGAAACACGTATGATGTACATAAATATCAATTTTACAGAATAATTATAAAATTAATAAAGTGATTATTATTATTATTGAAAGTATTTATATTGTTAATAATTATTATTTAATACATACATTTAACGCATTGCAGGACGAACATCGGGTACATCACTAGCGGAGCACGGATATAGCTCCTGATTAGTATTTCCACGCTAATACATTTATAGGAGACGTTGACAATGATCGTAAAAGGTAAACTTTATTGCACAAATGACCACGGAGGACCGGGCCTTGGTGACATGCACGGACGGATATGGTCATGGGTTTGGGACGTGTGGACTCATGCGAAACCTTAATGATTAAAATTGTAATTAAAACATTTCAGTTCAAGGGCCGAGAAACGATTCTTAAAACATTGTGGACTTGAAGAAAAAAGATTAAAGCAAACGGAGCGACTTATTACTAATAAATACAGACGGAGGAGAGTGATTGTTACAGATTCTTCTTATGTCTCGACTTCTCTGTTGTTCTGGTCGTTGAGGTGGTTGGTGTATACCATTTTTTCCAGTACTTCCAGTCCAAAATTCCTAGTACTAACTAGTACATAATCTAGATTTGTTCCGAACGTACAGCAATAGTTTCACTCCCGACTACACGATCCTGTATCTATAATTTAGCAGGTCAGAGGTGTGAGTATACTATATCTCTCCGCCTAACCTTTGAAGAATTACAGTTGTGATGTTATCTTCTTACCTATAGGTATAGGTATTCTGTTGCTGTCTCTATATATTTAATAATCACATTTCAAATATCATTTCATTTTAGCATGTGGACTTGTCGTGTTAGACTTAGATATATAATTATGAGACCTAAGGCTATAATTTTATATTCTACTAAAAACTACTAATTCCGGGTTCGATTCCCAGGGCGAACCCTACACAATTTTCTAATTTATATTTTCTAGTAGTGGTACGGAGTCTGGATATGTGCCCGGTGCATGCAGTAGGCTCACCACCTATTCCATAGTGGGACGCAAACGTAACCGGTGAAGCGTGAGAGTGTTCTGCATTCCTCTGCCTACCTCTTCGGGGAATACAAGCGTGAAGTTACCTTTCACTTTACAACACAAAATACTCTCTCCCATCTCAGTTGTAACCGAGTATTCGAAAAGTTTAAACAATGTTAAATCTTCTGGGTTACTTTTAAAATTAATTCACAGGATATTAAAAGCTATCCAAACGACCGCAAAGTTTTGGCGGCAAATGATGAAAGTCGAGTTTCTAAGAAAAAAGAATATCGAAGTCGACAAAAACATCAACCCTCGAGTGAGAGGGTGTCCCAGGTAGCAGGTGGCCCACCCCCGTTATTCGTTTTGACTACTTTGTAGAAATTCCTTTTTTCTAATCCATAATGCTGTTTAGGACTGCGCTTGACTATTTCTTTGTTTCTGTTTAAGTCAATTTTTATACGTTCGTGGGATTCATGTTAGCAAATCTACACGAATTCAGACACACGGATTATTTTCATGAAGATTACATTAGAAAATTTAGTATAATCATGTGTCCATTGGCTAGGCATTTAAAAACCAATACATAACGGAACAAACACGACAAAAAATATTATCGTCACCATTACCATTATAGACTTTTTTTAAATTTCATCGTTCTATTTCAGTAATTTTTAATGATAATAATTGCAAAGCTTTTAGGGGACCTTAAATTTTAAAAAAAAATATGTATTTATTGACTGTGTCACAAATTAACAGGAGTTTTTGGTGTGATTATGGAATTATAATTTGAATATTAGTTGATCTCTTAACGTATCTAAGCGGGCAACGCCTTAAGCTGATGATGAGTACATAATACACGTCAAGAACTTACGCAATTAACTGAGTGAAGTGTAAAAGTTTCAACCGAAAATTGGGCCGAGAAAGGGAGCAGGTGTATTTTGCTAATAGTGTTACTTGGATTAATTTCAAAAGGTATTACCTTGATTCTAGCAAAATTTATTATGAAATGGGGTTTTATAATCTTCTAGATTTTTGTCATACGAACAGCGTAGAGATAAACGGCAGACGGACTTCGCCTATTCTCATGAGACAAATACCTAATACTGTAAATAATAGAGTAAACAAAGAAAAACACAAATAAATACAAGACAGGTTGGTGAACATATATGGACCTAGAGACTAATCTTTAAATCATGAAGGCTGATCACTCACGATCAGCTATCGACTCGAGAAAGAAGACGAAGATCGTTTAAGTACTGTATCCAGCTATTCATAGATTAAACGACGGTAGAAAGGTTCCATAGTAGTTAACTACTCCTACTTAAGGGGTTAGGGGTAGTCAGGATTTTCAAAAAATCGATTTATTTTTTTTTGCATTTTCTTTAAGTTTAATATCTTAAAAATATTCTCTGAAAATTTGAAGTCAATCCGATCATTATTTTTCGAGTTATTCGACAAATAACAAAGAGCGCTCGGGCACTCCTAAACGCTCGGGAGCAGGTAGCTCTAGCGGCAGCTGCACCTACACCTGCACCTAAGTACCTAA
>DWEI01002263.1:0-14697 GCA_018245875.1 Mysoria ambigua | reverse complement strand
CACACACACACACACAGACTACATCTCTGTGCCTGGGTGTTCATGTCATCAATATAAGGCTTTAGTGTCGCCTGAGATTGGTTACTGTAGTAATCCTCCCATTCGCATCGTGTGGGAGAAGAAATTGTGGAGACGTGGAAGAACGTGCTTTTTAAGTTACCTATAACATACGGGGAAAATTAGTAAAATGTTGGCATAAAACAGATTCTACTATATAAACAATAAATCAATATTCATATAACTGGCAACACCGCTGCCATTCAACATTGCGGGTGGAACAACAAAGTTGAAACGACACCCGTTCAATGAGCTCCTGAGCCGGCGGCAGACACGTGCGTGCTGATCCTGGTGCTGAACGCGGCGCAGCACTGCAGCACCATGCTGCCGCTGTTCGAGCAGCACACCGTCAAGCACTACACGTACCTGCGCGACACCATGCCGCACCTCGTGCCGCCGCTGCCCATCGGTCAGTGCGTGTCACGGAGCACACCTCCTCGCACCTCCTGCGCCGCTGTCGGCTGTCAGGGCATTTAAGCGTTTTCTGCTGTATATCAGGGTGTACCTCAGGCAGTCGAGGTCTGTTTGGACTCCTAAGATGGAGTTTCAATTTCCTTGCACTCCCTTTATTAGTTTAGCACAAGCTAAAGCAAATGATGCCTGGTGGGTCCTGTGTCTTAGTGCCCGGATTTGTGTTGAGATGTGTGCGCCGCGTGTGGCAGGGGACACGCGGCTGGCGCGGCGCGAGCGCGCCGAGGCGGCCGTGGACGACAGCGCCGTGCGCCGGTTCTTCGACAGCGTGCTGCAGCACATCGACAACGCCACGCTGTCCACCGCCGTGCGCCTCAAGATGCTGCAGTCCGCCGAGGAGCAGCTCGACAAGTGCGTGCTCGCGACGGGCCGGCAGCTCGCGGTACGTGGGCCAGTTGCAATGGGCGATCTGTGTCGCGCGCAGGCTGTCGGAGATGGAGCCGCTGGTGGCGGGCGCGGCGCAGTTCACGGCGCTGTTCGCGCGCTGCGTGCTGGCGCTGCACGGCGCGCTGCGCGCCGCGGCCGGCCCGCCGCCGCACGCGCTGGCGGCGCTGGCCGCCGACTGCCTGCGCCTGCAGCACCAGTTCAGCGGCGTGCCCGAGCACGACGCCGCGTGCGTGTGGCAGCTGGCGCTGCGCGTGGCGGCCGCGCGCCTGCTGGCCGCGCCCGCGGCGCCCGCCGCGCTGGGCGCCGCCGCCGCGCTCACGCACCACGCCGAGATGCTGGACCGGCTGCTCGCCGCCGCAGGTACCGGCGCCCTGTACAGCATACGGACCGAAACAAAGCCGATAGAGGTTGATAAACATAACAGACGTTGATAGAGAGATATTCGAATAAATAATTACAATTGATATTATATCACCAACAAGTCAGGTTCTCTACGAGAAAAGTAATAAGCATGAAGTGTAAGTATTTCCGTTGTTACAAACTTGAAGCGCTTCTTGCACATTTATCATTCTCGCGATACTCGCGCGACAGCTTCGGCGACTAGTAACAGACGGTGGCGCGTGGTGTGGCAGGCGTGGAGCCGGACCCGTTCACCATCGCGGTGTTCCAGCAGCTGTCGCAGAGCGCCGACAGCAAGCCGGCGGCGCTGGCGCGCGCGCTGCGCCCGCTGCTGCTGGCCGCGCCGCTGCCCCTCATACCGCGGCCCAACCTCAAGGTTCACTTGCGCGCGCCGCTGCCCGATACATTCCGTCCTGATATGTTCATATATTGCCAATGTTCTGTTGCACTACGTGGTACATGATAGCATTAAAATGTCATGAAAAAATATCATATTTAATGTATATACAGAAATGTAGCGTTGTAGTGAAATTAGTGGAGGTTTTTTTTTGTTATATGTTAATGTAAGTGTTTGCTTGCGGTCACGTTTGAGGGTCAGTACAGATGCGTTCTCCGCTGGACGGGAGCGTACTAAGCGGCGCACAACCGCCAGATCCGCATGTGCACGGCGACCATCGTGGAGCCGGCCAGCGACAGCGACACGGAGGTGCGCTTCAGCGCGGGGCTCATCGCCGGCGTGGCGCTGGAGGCCGAGGTGTGGCGCGTGCGCGCGCCGGGCGCGCTGCGCGTGCGCGTGGCCTACCCCGACCGCCGCGTGCACGCGCTCGTGCCGCCGCGCGACCACCTGCGCGCGCTCGACCACCTGCACGACAGTACGCGACCAGGCTACCCTCTATCGAATGAGTCGCAGTGCCAAGTGCTATGAGTAGAATGATATTTTATTTTATTTTATTCTACTTTATTGGAATTCCATTGAACATTATAAGATCCAGCTCAGCTGGAGGTTGTAAGGGTTCACTCCCTTGGTAATGCATGTTCGTGTGACGAGGCCGTGTTTTGACCTTACTTTGAGATCAGATGCATGAAATATTTGGCCGCTACCATAAAAACGACAAGCTCCCCGTATCCGCCGCACCGACCTGCGACGCTCTCGTTCCAGACGAGGACGGCACGCAGAACGTGCGGCTGCTGACCAAGGTGCTGATCTCGCACGGCGTGTGGTCGGAGCCGTGCGGCGTGGACATCTCGGTGTGCCTGGCGGTGGACGAGGGCGGGCGCGAGCCGGCCGCGCTGGTGGAGCTGTGCCGCCCCGTGCGCGTCACGGTGGCGCCCAAGCCCATCAAGCGCGGCATCTAGCCGCAGCGCGCGCGCCGCGCCCGCGCCGCCCGACGGCCTGTCATCGGTGGGTACGGAGGACAACTTGGAAAAGTGATTTTTTTTTAAATAACTAAATGTTACATTTTTCATATTCGTTATTGGTTTCCACTGTATTAATCTGTAGTTGAGTGGCGTGGAAATGTATCTGTGTAATGATATTTTTAGATATGGTAGTATTTTAGATTATAATTGATTTTTTTTGAGATGTACTATGATGTCCACAGACTATAATCAGTTGAAAACATTGTTGTATTACTAGAATCGTCATAGTATATTTTATATTTAGTTAAATACAGAATCCGTTTGGGTCTCCAATGTCCTCCTTCATTTAGATGTTTAATCGTAATATTTTATATGCCACCATGTGTTATGATAAGAAAGAGTATTGAGATACCATATCAACTGTCAAGAGTTACTGTGATACCATGTTAATATAAAAATTAAAACTGAATAATATTTTAAAGTGAGTTACGACAATAAATTCACTCCCTATTTCATAGTGGGATATGAAAATAACAGATGAAACATGGGATGTTCTACACTAACCTGCCTACATCGTCTAGGATTAAAGGTGTGATATTACCTATTTTATGTTGCACTATATAAAATAGCTGTTAACTACCCAATGATAGTTATAGCAGTAAATTGGCATTTTCTATATTTGTGTCTAGCAATGTGAATCCATTTTTCATTACCAGCGTGAATTTTCAGTTTACATAATCAAATATAATTTAATTTTCAATAGTGGTATCATTATGTCCAAGTTTTACCCCAGACGAATATAATAAGTACAGTTAAATGGTCTTATACCATATAAAATATATGTTGAAAGTAATGATTAAGAAAAGAAAACATTTTTTGAATTCACATATTTATTTTACACAACACAAACATATGTACATAATTATTATTTAGAAATAAAAGTGTATATAATAATAATATGACCGCTTCTTTTTGTACCTATCAATACATACATTTGAACTTGCTGCTCTGATAACAAAATCATATACTTACATTTATTATTTTTAGCATACCAAGTAAATGTGCCTTTGGATACCGTAGTAGGGGACACCTTCAGCTAGACGTTGGCAGTGGTCGGAGAAGAGGTGGAGACTGATCGACAATGGGCTCATGCTAATGTTTATAAACTCATATTAAAAAGGAACAATATTTATACATTTATCACAGGTAAGTCATTCCTTGTCGACGGCCATCAGCTCGGACCAGGCGAGGCAATGATGTATGAGCTGCTTGACGCCAGGCATCCAAGTGCTCACGGCGCTGATGTGATTCACCATCAACGCTTTGTGTATGTCGTCGGCCTTTTGAAAATTCTCCTCCTTAATGGCTGGAAGGAGTGGATCAATGATTCAAGCAAACAACATTATGACATGTTTTAAGAAATATTCTGAGTAATTATGTGGTTTCAAGAAACTTATTTGAAGTCTTCTCATATATTATTCTTTGATATTAGGGTCTCAAAATTATTTATACATCAGTACAGGTCACTAATGATGACTTTTATAAATCAAAACACATTTAGGATTCATTTCGAGGCTCATATGTCTGTGATCAATTCACAATTAGATCAGAAACATTAGTATCAAGTGAGTTGCAATGTGCTGGGCCAATTAACTTGAACTTTTAATTACAAAACACATTGCATCGAAATGAGGTAATGTTACTTAACATACAATACCATTTTGTAACATACATTTCAGTCTATAATTATCCTTTCAAAATTAATATGAGTGGTTTCGAAACTGATAATTTGTATGTATCCATGACTGGTAACCAGGGGTTGTAATTTGACTGTATATGATTATTATTACTATAAATAAAATAAAAACTAATACCATCACAACTGATTTCTTATGGGATAGACAGAGGGCACAAAGTGCCATATGTTCAGACCCAACATATTTCAACATTCAATGTTACTTTTAAAATACACCAGTTCTAAGATAGTAAATTAGTATATTAATATAAACTTTATTTAATTAAATTTGATTAATATAAACATACCATGAGCTAAGTCGCGCATCTGGGCTTGGATTTGTTTATGCAATTTCTCATTACTCCACATGTCCTCCATCACTCCAAGCCTCCTCTCTATGTCGTTGCGCCACTTTGAATCCAGCCCGCTACAGTTCTTCACACATTCCAGCAATATATCCTTCACTTCCTTCAAAGAACTTTCACTGTCAATCTCTATTTCTTCTGTACACTTAACATTTTGAACTGGAGGTGGTGGAAGTGCCGTGGAAGGCATAGGAGGCAAGTTCACAGGTGCTGCGGACACCGGACTACTATTGCTGTTTCCAGACAAAGGGAAGGCGACGCGTTTGTTTAAAAAGTTACGCGGGCGACTCGGTGTTATTTGTTGGGCGTTGTATGTTAAGCTTGGAGGATCATTCCAGCCAGGATCGAACGGCACTAGAAATAGACGAGCAAATTTTAGAACTTAAAACACATTATCCACTATGTAATATCGGTATTGATTACCTTTATTTGTATTAACTGGACTGCTAACATTATCCATTCTTTTAACGAATATAAAAACAAATAGGCGACAGTATTTATTTAAAGTGAGAAAACACGCTTATAAGTAAATTTTTTAATAATCACCAGGTCTTAACTTGCTTAAGATCCCTAGATTAATATGCACGTATGTATGGATTATGTATACGAAACTTTATAATATATCAATATAATTTTAATACGTCAAATGTCAGTCAAATGTTAAAGTTTTCTTAACCACGGTTATAATATGATTACATAGCATTCTTCCAGATGGGACGTAAGAATAAGTAGTGAATTGTACTTAAGTTGAATGGAGGATAAAAGTGTTCGGCTTTATTTTAATTATTGATGTATGAAAAAGTGTTTGTCAGAATTTCTCAAAATTAGAGTGGTCTTAATGTCACAAGAGGGGTTAAATTTATTTTTAAAATATCTTTTATGCATATAAAATTTTAAAAGCTATTTTGTTTATTACATAAATGCTGATATGTTTATGCAATATGTCATTGATAATTCAGTGCACATTAAATGGAAGTTTTATAAAGGCGATAGCAATTGATGTTTTTGTCCAATGTCATTTGTACTGTATTGTAATTACAACCGTAGCCGTACGACGTCAGTTCGTTACTGTCAGTGTCATTGTGGAAGTGAATTTGCGGGGTGGAAAATGGGCTTTTCACAGATTTTCAGTACTTATTCAACTTTTCTCTTGCCTTTAATTTTGATAACAATAGGCTGTATCCATATATCAGAAGGTAAGAAGCTTATTTAACGTTGAAACATGGACATTTTTAAATAATTCGTCTTAGATACCATACTGTTTATCGCGCTTTATTTCGGCCCGCTAACAATTACGTGGCCTAATGTTATGAGTCCAAATCATGAATGGATTAGTATGCCTTTTTCGATGTTCATTATAAAGATTGATAATAGTCACTTCTGGTTATTTTTTCTAGGTTCTAAAGCGGAATTTGTATCATGTGGCTCAGTTTTGAAGTTGATGAACACCGACTTGCGGTTGCGGCTGCACTCCCACGACGTGAAATACGGCTCCGGGTCCGGCCAGCAGTCGGTAACCGCTGTGGATGTAACCGATGATAACAACAGCCACTGGTTGATCCGCCCCGTGGCGGGTGAAACGTGTAAACGCGGGTAAGATAAATTTTGTTAAGGTGCTAAAATTTTCTTCTCAACCGTAGTAAGGATTTACACATGTTCGCATAATAATATTTTGTAAGGTCTGCTATGCGGTAGACAGGTAGCATTGTGGTCACGAAATATTTGACATGTAGAATATTAACTTATATATGAATTTTTCTAACTAGATTTTTTATACAATATGCAATTAGCAGACGAGCTTGCAGTCCACTTAATGGTAAGTGGCTACTTCTGCCCATGGATATTTGTAATCAACCCCAGAAAAGATTAGATTGCTATCTTAGGTCGACTACAGGTGTCCCTCTACCCCTGAGGACTAAGCTGGAATGCCTCGAAAAAGTATCTCCGTTACCACCCCCTTCAAACCAGAACACAGCAGTGCTTAACACTGTTGTTATAAGGCAGAAATAGGTGTGGTGGTGGTGCTGCCCGAGTCGAACCACAGAGGGTTCTACCACCTTTAAATTTCTATTGATGGGTGTGCTACATTTATCTCCTTATATGTGACTTCGCACCTGTAATCCTCGAAGAGGTAGGCAGAAGAATCTTATCTTATCTGCTTATCTTTTCAATGATTACAAGGGTGATATAAATTTTTTATACAATATCAGTATATGGTTCAAATAAAGTTACATTGTTAGTTAATATTGTGTGTGTCTATGGTGCTGTCACCTTGTGAAAGTCCGGCCCTGCGTCTATCAATCATCAAACCTACATATAAACAGCTTTCAATCATAGTTCTATAGGGAAAGAAGATGATAGTTCTTTAAAAGAGTTTAACATTTCCCAGGGCACCCATAAAATGCAACACGAACATCCGTCTCCAGCACCTGGCAACAAAGAAGAACCTGCATTCCCACCATTTCTCATCACCTCTCTCAGGGAACCAGGAGGTGTCCTGCTATGGTGACGACAATGGCGAGGGAGACAGCGGGGACAACTGGACCGTGGTGTGCAACAACGACTACTGGAGGAGGGATTCCCCTGTGAAATTGAGACATGTCGATACATCTGCGTAAGTGTCACATAGATGATTTTTTCAACTCAAGAGGCTCACTTTTGACTATATTCTCACATTATGATGATCCACAAGATAAACCTCAGTCTTGTTTTGGATGTCCATGTTGCATGAATTTCTAGTAGCAGCTCAGAGTATGGATTTGGGTAGTGTATATGGCAAAAGTGTCATCTCCGATATCTTGGTGAAACATAAATGTTGTTGGTGATATATGATATCTGCCTGCACTTAATTTCTTTTTTGTTATGAAATAACTTTCTTTCCAGGTACCTAGCCGGTTCTGGCCGTACTTTTGGCAGACCTATAAGTGGTCAAGGGGAGATTGTTGGCATAACTTCACAATATGGTTCCTATTCCGAGTGGCTGGCTCAAGAGGGTCTTTTTATACACCCCAGTGACATGCTGCCGCATCAACAGTCACATCCAATACACACTGAATTATAATGAACAATAGGACTAGTTATGTAATCTGCACAGGTTAATATTCCAGGGCTGCGGGGGTCCTTAGACATACAGATTGCAGTTTGAGATACAGGTTGCTTGTTTGTGTTTGGACAGAGTTGGCAAGGAAGGTACAGACAATGCAAAACTGGGTAATAAATCAGATTTCTTGTGCACTAAAGAACTATGACGTATGGTCTGTTACTTTTTTTTTAAATTTCCCTAGTGTGAAAGTGTGTAAGTTTTCAGTTTGACATTGCACACGTTCCACAATTGGAACATCGCTTATCCAATACAATAATGACGTAATTGTAAAAAAAATTCAACTGCTTGCCATGGTGTTCATCGTCAAGTAGTTTAACTTAGCCGAGTGGAGGTGAGGAGGGCTATGTTGACTCCGTTGATGTAAGAAATGTTTACACACCAACCGAAACATTCAAATCATGACAAAATGTCAGGAATAAACTTCGTCAGTGTATAAGAAAAAACTCTGTATATCCTAATCAATTTGCTTAGCTACTGTTTTTTTTAAATAAAAAATTTATGATTATTTATTTCAATTACTGGAAAGGTATCGATAGTTGTTTCGTATATATCTTTCCGAGCTTTATAAATACCATAATGTTCATTATTATTACTTTTTACTTAAATATCTTCCTATATCTTGTTGAGGTTTTGTCTGTTTATGTTGCTTATATTATTAATTTTACATGATAATATTTTATGTGATAAATGTATTGCTAGGTATTTCGTAAAAAATGTGGCATAAATTTTAATTGTATTTTGTTTTTTGGTTTTAAATATTTGTTTGGTATTCATCTTTTATTTAAAATAAAATTTTATGGTATTGATGTAATTTGTTTAAACAGAATAAAATGCTGGACACTATATACATAATAACATCATTACAAAGTCTAAAGACAGTCCTGAAAATTTGTAATTACGCCGTTGTGCTGTTGGATGAACGAATATTAAGTTTTTTAGGTTTTTGATTGTTCCACAGCACCCAGTAAATTAAGCACACTGACACTTGTGTCTATTTATAATGGCTTGAAGTATCAAGAGGTGCAAATAATTTATATAATGGTCAAAAATCCTGTATTAAATATGTAAGTTGAATTTAATGCATGTATCATAAGGTACTTGTAACGTTTATATAGGGTTTTTAGCGAGATATGTTAATAAGTTCGGGGAAAAATGCTCACTAATAGATCGTAGAGAAAATATCGTGTAGATGAGTAACTTGACTGTCTGCAAAAAATAACATAACTGAATACAAAAAGTGGTAATAGTAAGTTTTTAAAGAAACAGTAATGTTTATTAATTATCATCATCAGCCTATTGTAGTCCACTGCTGGACATACGGCTCTGAGAGGTTATGCTCATATTCCCCACACTGGGTTTGAGGGTTGAGCTTAGTAACGTCGTAAAGTCGTTATCCTAAGTCCAGTACTGGGCAAAGGCATTCCCGAGGGGTCATTTTGCTTATAGTTACTCGTGCAGGGCGGTATCCTAAACTGGTTGCTGGCGTCGTCGATCGTGATGCTCGTCAGAGGCAAGGTGTCTAGTGTTTAGGTAGGCTGCATACATCGCGGGCAGTCGCCACTAGAGCCTCGTCTGATATATGGCAGTACAGTGCACCACAAACAGCCGAGGTCGACTTCAGCTTCAAGATAACCTCGAAGCCCCTTACACCCTGTTCCCTATTAAAATCGTCACAAACTAAAGGAAACGCCAACACAGCCGTAGAATTAGTGTAATATTCTTGACAACATATTGTTATCAACTATCGTGACTTCTGTTTTATTGTATTTCACTAATAAACTACTACTTTAGATTCCAAAAAAAATAATCTAAAAATCTGTATGCAATTCTTTAGATGATCAATTGTTATTTTTAAAAAATAAATTCCATTCATCCAAAGAAGAACTTCATTAATAACTTGCAGATTTTTGTTTTCATTGAGGGAATGTGAAAATAAACGTGATATTATAATTTTAATAAAATGCAGTTTTTTTTTCTACACTATCAACTTTATTGTCAAACATTAGATTACTTGAGGTAACAGACCTGTGAGAAACCTCCGAGTAACATTTGGCAGGGCTCTAGTAGAGCTTTCAAATAACAATAGTGACTTGAGGACGACAATCTAACAATTCAATTATCGCTCCTTCTTTGTATCATAAATGTACCACTGAGTTTTGTTACATTTCATCTGAATTTTATCAACTCTAGAAATATACAGAGGTAAGGGAGTTTATAAAGAAAAAAAGTGTCGATTAACAACACAACTACAGAACCGGTATAGTTATTATAAAAAACAGTTATATATAAAACTAAATAAAACAGTTCTAAATGATTGTGCAACTGCTTACACCTGACCTCTTCATGTCATGGTGCAATAAAATTCAGAATTATTGTCATGTATAATAACTCAACACTGACCACTAAACAAATTTAACAAGGCACTCGAGTATCATCCTCTTCAGTTATACAAAAAAAAAAACAATGGCATTAATTCATAAGAGCCATATCATTTCAAGCGTTAAGATAGATTCGTATCTTCCAAAGAGAAAAAAAAACGTAATCTAGACAATTTAACATTGAAAACACTTGCAATGAAATATAAGTGTCGATAATGTTCGCTGAAATATCAGTTGGAAATAAATTAAGTTACTGAAATATAAAATGGCAAAACAAGTTTATAAGAACATCAAATATCAAGAGAGGTGATTATATGTTCTGATATAGCTCTTCAGTGTTATTCGCAGAAATGCCCTAGGGCACACACACCCTTGTACAGTCGTCTCCAATATATGATTGGATGTTTAATTCATTTAATCAACCATTAAACGGCACTAAATCACTGACGGGTGACGTTAGCATAGTTCATTTGCTATCACGCTGTTTATTTTCTCGAGCGCATAAGAGAGATTGTTGTATAGTTTCTTATCACACCCGTACTCCTCGATCGTGTTGAACCGGAATGTTCTGAAGTTCTTCTCAATGTCTATGTATGTGACTGCCTGCATCAGCGGACAGAGTATGATCTTCGTGTGATCTTGGAAGTTTATCTGAGGACAATATCAAACAGTTAATGATATTTTGCATCACCATCATCAGTCGGTCTCACTACTAACACAGCAGTCAATCTATATTTTAAGATACTTTTTTAATAATTGTAATGTAACATGTAACATCAAGCATGTAATTCCCGAAAAGGTAGGTAGAGGAAGGTAGTATGCTCCCGCGTTTCACCAGTTACGTTTACGTCTCACTATGGAATAGATGGTGAGTCTATTGCCAGGCTTCGGACACATTTTCGGACTGAGTCACTGCCCAAAGATTTAAATCGGAAAAACCAGAAGTGCTCATCCCAGGATTTTACTCCAGGACCCCCCCATCAGGAGTTGTGCTAACAACCAACGTGACCAATGAAGCAGCATATAATTTGGCGAATTCTTTATTTTCCATTTAACATTTTCATCCTGTTTTGCCTAATGGTTGACTGGCAGTGAATGCTCTAGGTGGAATTGAATTGGTGGAAGTGAATTCTAGGTGGAATGAAGATCAAATAAACGAATGAACGAGTCACCTGTAAAGTTCCATTGGTCAGGTACATGATAACGGCCAGCGTGGTCCGGAACCACTGGTGGAGGTGAGGCAGACGCGACAGCCCGTCGCTCTCCCGCACCGGCACCGAGGCGCCTGTGGGTTTCATATCAATATCATACAAATTATGAAAATTCATCCTCATCAGCCTGCCTCTCTCAAAGGGACATCCATGGGCCTCGATGTGGAGGTTTCTGGCTTCCACAATTCCATGCAGGAGCTAAAGAGAATACCAGAGTACAATGATTGTGTCTAAACGGCCATAGTGTTAAAATTCATAGCATCAATCTCCACTATTATTATCTATCGGATACTAGTCTCCTCTCAGAAAGAGACAGGTGGAAGCCATAGTCTACCACACTAGTCTAGTACACTTCAGTGGGTTTCGAACACCTTTCGATGTTTGAATAATCATTGCACTTGATACAAAGTTCGTCACTCTTCCTCCACATTCCACACAGTATTCAGGGAGACTTAATGTTATGGAAACTGTTAGTACACGAATGAATGTTGTATTGTGATGTATGAAGCCAAAGCAAAGGTAACATTGGCTGTAACCTCCTTAAAGTCAGGCAAAAGTGTATGAAACACTCCCATGTTTCGTCAGTTACGTTTCCATCTTGTTCTGGAATGGGGCATATAAGCCTATTTCAATACACTCAAGAACCTCACAGACTGACAGTTGTGATAAAGGCTACCAATATTGTCATCATCAGCCTAGTGCAGCCCACTGCTGGACACAGGCCCCCCCCGAGATGTTATGCCCACAGTCCCCGCGCTGGGCGTGCGGTTGCGGGATCCCCCGCCCACGCCGCTGCCCGTGGACGACCAGGGTATGTTAGTGTGTGGGCAGACCGCGCCGCACCGTGATCTGCCGGCGCCGGGCTTAGCCGCCTCCGACGACACCCAGTCTCACGGCACGAGGTCGAGGTCCTATTGTAACTCCGACCCGCCATACAGAATCCCAATATCAGATATTCATCTATTAGGCTATATTATATATTAGGTATAGTCATATATTAGGCTAGATAGTCATATATTAGGCTATTGAGGTGAAAACTATATAAGCCAAGGGTGGGTTACTCCAAGAGCAGTGTATATTGAGTAGATTTAGAACATACTCCGCCACAATGGTCCAGTATGGATTAGCAGTTAGTTATGGATGGTGTGTCCGGTGGTTTTATACCGTTTTTAGGACTTTGGAAATTTAGGTATAGCGTGAAATTTAATCTAAACTGATCATTAGACATGTCAAGTAATGAGAGCAATGCATTATGCGTAATATCGCCCGACCGCGTAATAGTTAATGACTGACATATTACGCAACCGCGACAAATGTCACTTATTATTTCAAATATTACGCGCGCCGATACTCTCTATTCGGTTAAGTTCGGCGAGACGTACGGGTGCGATAAGTGAAGGGGAAGGTTTGTCTCACCTAACTTAGCCGAACAGTGGTGATTGGCGCGCTGTCGGTCTGCGTGATATCTATCTCTGTCGAGTAATGTCGCGCCCTGTGCCGCGCGGTCGCACTCGCACATGTGCCTATTACTTACGACGCGATGAAGTCGTGTGTGCAAGTCCCTGAATCACTTGAAGCGAAATCCGAAGCGATTTCGCATCACACTTTGATGTAACAATTTGAGCTTATCTATTGATAATATAATTAATTAATGATTTCTTCAACCGTGACACGATCAAAACACTTACTTTTTATTCACTCGTCATCTTTGACTCCAACAGATCTATAAAGTCGACCAAATATTTAATGATTTTACCGGCTTTCATAAGATGCTCAGTCATATATCTTCTGAAATACGTCAGGAGTTTCATTTTCTTGTCCAACTCCTGAGGGTACTCGCGCATGGTCAGGTACTGCTCCTGGCCCTGTCGGTTGATGTAGTGGACGTTTCTGAAAAATACCAATCATCGTTTCCATTACACCGTCACGCTTTGGAGTAGTCAGAGAGCACAGAGTGCCAAATATGTTTATCCTTACAGATCTGACATGATTCTTCTACATTCATACCATACCATGTGACCATACCATACCATATTCACCATTCATACCATATCATACCATACCATACATACACATATGCACCAATTTTAGTGATTCCACAGCCCCTCGCAAGACAAATTGGAAACGGACCGAGGCACGTCTAGACCTAGACACTGCACGCCGTTTCCAAGACCTCCGACTGCCCCGTGGGCCAGTGGGCGGCCTGTCCTTCGAGCGGGTGCCACGGGACGCGACTCACACGCCGTTCGCCAGCATGATCAGCTTGGTGGTGTCGTTGAACATGACGCCGACGCTCTCGTCGCACAGCTGGTAGCCGAAGCCGTACTTGTCGCTGTAGTCCACCCACTTGCCCACCCAGATGAGCGGCTGCGCGGCCGGGTCGCTCAGCTCGTCCGTGAGGCACTCGCGTCGACATTTCAACTGGAGCCGATAGAATCAAGTTTATATAATACGATCATGTCGCTATACGGTGTTCAATAATTATTAATATTTAACTTTAATCATTTATGTAACTGTCAATATACTTTAAGCTTTTAATTACTGAAGCACATTGGATTTTTTTTTTTATTTATTGTACAAAAAATCCACAGCTCTTAAAAAGAAATAACAATACATATATTATAGACATAAAGTCAATAACGGATTTTCATTTTATACATTTGATTTATAGATAATTGAACCGTATCACTAAGACAAGGCAAGTAAACAATGTAATAGTCTAATGTGCTACTAGCGTGAATGTAGCGATATAATTCCAATTTAACAGAGGCATGCGTTTGTAGATGCATGTACTTATAATCAGTGTGTAACTTAAATTACGCGCCACACCCATCTGCGCCATGTTACCTTGCTGGTGAGCAGGGCGGCGAGCTGGTCGCGCAGCGCCAGCAGGTTCTGCCGGTGCGAGCTGGGCTCCACGGCGCGGGGCTCCGCCGCGGTCGCCGGCCGCTTCACCGGCGAGTCCACCGCCATGTTTTGGTCCACGCCTGGAAAGAGACAACACTCGGGGCGTCAATACAACTCGCAGACGTTAAGTGAGCAATTGTATAAATGTAATACATGTTAAATATTTGTTAAGTGTATATTTGTATATAGTGCTTAAATGATATAAAATTGTAATTTTTATTTCATGTAATTGTACATTTATATATAGTTTATTTTTATTTATTTCTTTTTACATTTGTATATAGTTATGATGAATTGTATGTTTGTACATATGAATAAAAAAAAA
>DWEI01002262.1:0-14698 GCA_018245875.1 Mysoria ambigua | reverse complement strand
CACGGAGTGCCAAATATCTCTATCCTTACAGACCTGCCGCGCCTCCTCCACATTCATAACTCTTTTCATACATACACTTCAAATATAACTATGAATATTGCATTAAGAAAACATCGCGAATCAGTTGGTAACAAAACAGTTTATAAAGTTTGAAATAGCTAAGTTCTTATGTTTTTTCGAGTTGGCCTAACTAATTTCGGACCTATATGAGGCCCTTTTTCATGAACTCCCGCCGAGTGCAGCATACGGAAGTTAAGCCGTTTCATATGTGTAGAAACGATCGCTAAACATTTAACATGAAAACGATATGTGTTACGATTTGAAATGTATGAATCAGTTTCATCTGCACATTAGTAAGAACAATCGCAGTCCTCACAATTAGCACCCAGTCTGTAGCCGATATCAGATAAAACGGGCACTGAGTACCTAATACAATCCAGACGAGTTGACGCTAAGTCCTAAATCTACAGCCTTACTAGCAATTGAAATTCCTATTAACAAGTAATGATAACTGAACAGTCATTAATAGTCCTATGCTAATAATCTTGTACAAAATTAGTCGTACAAATTTTGTATCTAAAAGCGGCAATAAATATTACAGACCGTCGGGTCCCTTTCCCTTCTTTGCGTTATTAAAATAAAAACGTATTTAACTTTAAAATGTAACATCACGCCTGTATCAGCCGAAGAAGTAGACAGACAAGTATCATACACTCGCACGTTTCACTAGTTACATTTACGACAACAATGGAATAGGTGGTGAGTCTGATGCCATACACCGGTTTCATACCAAACAACGAGTTACTGTTGTAAAATCTAAGTCAGAAAATTAGAACAGTGCCCGACACGGATTTTGAACCCAGGACCTCGCTATCGGTAGTCGCGCTTGCAATCAACGCGCTCAATAAAGCACTCGTCTTTAAAAATGGCCAATACCCCAAATTTCCTAAGTGTTGCCTAGATTTAAGCAGTATGACTACACATTTACCTATCCCTTCAGAGAGAAGAAGACGCGGTGTTAAACATTGGTTATATATTGACGTGTTTCATAAGCGAACGAATACTCTCAACTCGTCGTTTGCCGACGGCGGAGGCAGCCGCTGCCGCTGACAGAAGTGGCGCGACGCGGCGGAATGAGCCGAGCAGACGTGCCGCTGGCGTGGAACGACGTCCCGGTGCGGAGTATGTTTTTCGTACAGTGTATTACGCTTTTTGTAAAATGTATTTTTTTCCGTAATATATAAGATTTCATAACGTGAACTTAATATATTTCTCAAATAAGTACTGTATATTATAATTTTAAAAAAATAAACAATTGCAGATGGTAGCATTAAAGGCATAGAACACTGGAATTAGTATGATAAATTGAAATTTTGTTTTACTCGTTATAAGTTCAGTTCATTTGTTAGTGACAAAATTGAAAATGAACATACTTTAATGTATGTACATTTAAGTGTTTAAATAACATTTACTTAGCTCACATTTAGTTAATCACATTAACTAAACAAACTATTAAGTTGATCACAAAACATTCAATTAATAACATTCACTCATAGCATCCATTACGTTATGCGAGAACACGATTAGTACTTAACCTCTACATTGTTTAGGTCACCGAGTGTTTTTGTTTCTAATTGAAAATATCACCAACGCAGAAAACATTTTTATGACGGCGATTTAATCCAAATTGCACTGAATATTATTCATACGAGGCTCACGCGATCGCGTGAACATGACGTGTTCAGCAAGAGCGCCCAATATGGCGGCGTACACACAATTTCAGAGATAGATTGACAGGTCACAGTTCAGACAGCGACATCAAAGCTTTAATACCGACACATATTAAATCTCACATCAACGGACATCCGCTATGTATGTACTTTAACCTCATGATAGGAACATACAAGGTTCTTTAGTTAAATCATCGCCGCGCACGATTTACATAAACACATTTGTTGGAGAAAAAAATCTCATTTCTCGCATGTTTAGTTTGGCCCACGTGTTTGTGTTTGTCCATCGACAGTCGTTTCGCATTAGGCTGACAAAGCGATATTTGTTAGTTTTGCTACAATAAAAACACAACATAGTAGGAATTAACTATATTTAGTTGTGTGTAAATATCGTACATTTTCACAACATTTATATATAGATAAGTAATTTTGTTAAGTCATTACCATTTTCGATACGCAACGGCAGTTCGTTTTCAAAACATATATCGAGTTGGAGTTAACTTGTATTTTCGTTGGTCGTGTTGGTCGCATGTGCGACTGCCGATCGGGAGGTCCCGGGTTCGATTCCCGGGTCGAACACTACAAAATTTTCTAAACTAGAATTTCTAGTAGTTTCGGAGTCTGGATATGTGCCCGATGAATGCCAATAGACTTACCACCTATTCCATAGTGGGACGTAAACGTAACCGGTGAAACGTGGGAATGTTCTGCATTCCTATGCCTACCCCTTCGGGGATTACAGACATGGAGTTACATATATATCTTGAATGAAAATTTCATACCATTACAAAACATATTTGGAACTTACGGGTCACATATTTATAACATTACATTTTTAAAGAGTAAGTTCCGTACGTTTTCAAAACATCCATCCAGCCGGGAGTCATATGTTTACATCGAATTACAACGCGTCCGTATCATGTGATTAAGTAATGACTCATATATCATTCGGCGGATGACTGTAAACAAACAGCCATTAATTGTGGACCCCGCACCGCACACGGATCTGCCCGTGATCGTTACTTTATTAGCGATCAATCGATCAATCAATCAATCGATCATGAAAACAAACAAACGAATGACCAATCATGATCCTGTAATTGACTGCGAGTAATCATTGTTAGATTTTATGGCATGCATTGTGAACGATATAAGAAAATGTGTTGGCTGACGAAAGGAATTAAACGTCGCTGTCGTTCATTCCACTATTGACCAAGATTCTCCATTTAGAATGAGGCGGAATAAGCAACCTAATCTGCAACGCTAATCAAGAAGAGCGAGGCCGGCATGAAACAAACACCATAACGAATTTAATGAGGGAATCGAAGAAATGTCTTCGTTCACCGATACAATAAACTATATTTTATATCTCTAAACATTGAGTATGTGATCAATTCAATGTTGTAATTGTTGCCGAAATATAAGAATAAGTACAGAACATAAAGAGCGTTAAAAAAAAAGCTAGATTCGCTTTTTGTATGCCATGAACAGATTGCGTATGTTTTACCAAAATAACTGGTAATAAAGTCTGTTTTATCAAAATAACTGGTATCAACCTAATTAGTTATGTTTGTCCTACAATGATCACGCAGCGCGTCCATATTACGATGTAACATAACATTTACTCAGTATAAATACACTGTGCAAACACATACTGCGTACAGTCGAAACAATAAGTTGCCTATATCGAGTGTATATAACTGGCTGATAAGGAGGTCGAAATCTTTGTAACCACCTTCCATATAGTGCGAATCCTTTAGTACATAGAAGAGGCAACAGATTTGTAATTAAATTCGTGTTTGGCACTTGATACTCTCTGTCCATCCCACAAAGGGCCTGACATGACGATTTATTTATTAATAGTGATATTTATACAATGCACAAAAGTCAAT
The DNA here is from genome assembly GCA_018245875.1 of Mysoria ambigua. Taxonomy (NCBI): domain Eukaryota; kingdom Metazoa; phylum Arthropoda; class Insecta; order Lepidoptera; family Hesperiidae; genus Mysoria; species Mysoria ambigua. The sequence continues at coordinate 11,076 of DWEI01002262.1, read as the reverse complement.
ATAGTGAAAATAAGCCACACGATGAACATACAATGACAAACGTCCACAGAATGTGTTAAATAATAATTTTACCGGCCACTTATATGAATTCACACACTATTATATTGAGGCTTACAATGTGTACCTAATGTTCGGCTTTGCGTTGACACAGGGTGCGTGCTACACGCGTTCCACTTCATACTTCACACAAGAACACACACAGACACACACAGAAAAAACAAGTGACACGTGCCTCTCCGTGAGATTCATATATTTCCCCCAAGCCCATTACTTTTATCGCGGGAGCTCATGTAAGTGAATGTTTTGCACTTTTTCATTCCCATGCGATTATTCCGTATAAGTAGCGCTGTAGCTCAAACGTAACTTCACGCCTAGAGTCCCCGAAGCGGTAGGCAGAGGTATGCAGAATACTCCAACGTTTCACGAGTTACGTTTAAGTCCCACTATAGAATAACTATTCACCACCTGGTGAGCCTATTTCCATACACCGGGCACATATCCATTCTCCAAACCACTGCTAGAATATCTAAATTAATATAGCAGTGCTCGACTCAATCAAACCGATCGAACCTGAGACTTCCCAATCGGCAGTCGCACTTACAACCATTAGTACCAACGAAGCAGTTACTATTATTATTTAACATACATTCTGTAGACGGTTGTCATTTTACGAACACCCTGTAGGTCTGTTCACAGCTCTCTAGCATTCATTGTGTTCGGTGCATTGATTGTCTTTTTTTAATATTAATAATAATAAATTAAGAAGGCAGAGAGCATCCATCACCAAATTTTATCTTCACAAAACTGTCGTGTTCTTTTCCATATTCAACGTTTAATGCACACGAACGCCAGTTTCGATGACTTCAACTCTCGCACCAGCCAGCTTTTAACCCGCTTAATCAAGTAAAATATTTCAGTCTTTCACGGCACCTGCGCTCATTAACATTACAATTGTATACATAACTATTTTTTCATTCTTTCATCCCTCATTATTTCTGAACGCCCGAACGGTTAGAGCCGATGTTACACGTAGTAAACATTTTCTTACCGTGTTCATTGTTAGAAATCATGTTATATTCGATCACAATGAAAGAATTGACTTCAATTTTATTTCCCTCACGAAAAATACGAAGCGAACAATGTTTATTGTGGGTTCGTTCGTACCCGCGGCCGCACGTGCTTAAATGTTCTAAACACAAAAGAAAGTAAACACAGCACTGACAAATCTTTTAGTTGCGTAAACTAACAATAGCCGTATAAAATGTTCTTGTATTGTATGTAGTTTATGCCGCGGCTTTAATGCTTGCGTTATACACACTCGTCTTAGTCGGGAAGATTGAAAACGTTTATTGAGCGAATAATCGCCCAATGAAATCGTAAATTTTCAGTGCAATATCATTAAAACATCTGACCGCTACGTTATTTGTGGTACATGGATGCAGCCATATCATATCGCTTTTAAGCTTTTAACATGCACAGTTAATGATTTTACTACATAATTAATAACATATAATTGATTGAGATGGATAGCGGTGGCTGTATCAGTGTAACATGTAACCCACAGTTGCGGTAGCGCCCGCCTAAACAAATAATGTCGAACGTTGAAATGCACTCATAACTATTATAATCTCGCCGCATAATCACGCTATTAACGTTCACGGATTTAAACAGCATTTCAACTCCGGCGGGTTAAGCCGGGAACTTTAAATGTGATTCTTAGCCGACAGGTTGCTGTGTGAAAGAATTTAACTTCGACCCTCGACACGCTTAGCCCAGGTACTCCTCTATCTTTGCGGCGTTAAATAATATAAGTGTTTCGTATTTTCCGCAAATTCTTCATTAAACTATTTTTCATAAGAAAGTTTTAGCATATTTATTTAAATAGCCGTTAGCACGAGTTGCAGGAATTTCGGTTGAAGTTCTGGAGACTTGGAGCTGAATATGCTGTGTTGCAGATGGAATAAATCTTTACATTTTGCATTCCAGGGCCAAGTTGTAAAACTTGAATAAACGTTTATAAAGAATGATTTCTTTGAAATACATACACTTGGTTTTTAACATTTGATACGGAAAGACTATAAACTATAATTATCAATATTGAAATTTATTTTCCTAATGAAATTTAATATTTGTTAATGTAAAAGTTTCTCTAAAACATACGATTCATGATGTAACTCCTTTGGGTTTTAAATAAATTTAGACACACGCTTTTGAAATGCAAATACGTTAGGTGTTAATTAGACAGTAAGATCCGTGGAGTTCCACAACGGAATCTAAATAATTCAACTGAGATTTTAAAAGTGTTTGAAGCCAATGTAACTTAAATAGCAGCAGATAATAGGTTAATGTTAAATTTCGACCACTTAACCACATTGAAAAACGTAATTGACATTAATGGGGACGAATTGTAACCTCACAATTATTTGCCGCATGCAGTCATCAAACTATGATTGATATCTAAAGGATAACTAATAAAGTATTTCTTATAACCGTTCTCTCTAAAGTGACTGCTTCGATGATCGTGTTGTTGCAAGCGTGACCGCCGATCGAAAAGTTCTGAGTTCAAATCCCGAGTGGGGCCGTAATGATTACTTCTAAATTAGATTTTCTATTAGTGGACCGGAATACGGGTAGGTGCCCGATTTATGGTAAGATACTCATGGCTTCTTCCATAGTGGATAGTAAAGGTAATTGGTGAAACGTAGTTGTATATTACATTCCTCTGAATACCTCTATTGAGTACTTCATTTACTTATTTATTGGTAGGCGTATTCTCTCTTCTTCATTTACGTCGACACAATAAAAATCGTTTATTACACACTTCGTTCTAGATCTGCGACGTGATGCTTTGCCAGAGTTTATTACCGATTCATGTTTTATTTATTTCTGTTAACCTTCACCGCACTGTCTTTTGTTATAATTATATTTATAGTCCAAGCTATATATACAAGTATAACACTGTATTTGTCTATGTGTGGAATGGCAGAGGGCGTACATACGTTTCTGTACAAAAAGTTTTGGGATCCGAGCGAAGGATGGAAGCGTGTAAGCTTCGTGCGTGATCTGCATGCGCTAATAGATAATTACATAAAAGAAAAATGTACATTCAATACTGGGCGAGCCTTGTATAAAATCATCGTTTGCATCCTTTCTTGTATTTCATACCAATTCATGTGCCGCGCTAACTTGCAATGCGTATATATTGATAGTTAAAACTGAACTATTTGAATTTGTAATGGGCACAAGAATTCCGTTGAATTTAGATTGGAAATTAGGGTAGCAAAGGGTTAATAATTTGGTTGTCTAATGAGTTTTGATCATTGAGCATATCCGTGAAAAAATATAGCGGTGCGCTCTATTTAACTACTTTTATATATAAGAAAAAAAATATTTTATAGCGTACGATAAATTAAATAAACAAATATTTAAAAAAACATAAAAATTATATGTCGATACATCCAACACAGAAACAGTAACCGCGTACTTTTTTTTTATACACAGCAACACTAAGAACTGGCACTTGCACGAGCACGCAGTACTTGCACTATTGTTCGCGGGAGGCGGTAAAGTTGCCGCGCGCGCTGGCACCGGGGCGGCCGGTCTCGGGGCGGGCTGCCGTGTCACTGGCCGCCGCCCCGCCCGCCCGCCTTCACGCGCAATACGAGTACTGACACTCCACGCACTGATACCGACCATCATCACCACTAAATGAAGCAAAGAAAAAAAATTTTTTTTTTGCATATACATTTGCAAAATTAAAAAATTAACCGCAAATCCGTATGTTTACGGATCTTTCAGGTGCCTTCTGTTTACATAATAGAATATATGAATAAGGTACAAACAGTACATGTCCAGGAAATTTAAAATGTATGTTTCACTAAGATATTTGTAGCCGGTGTCTTAAATCAGTGAAATAAATATATAAACAGCATTTGTAACACATTCAATAAAATCGACGAATGGCTGGGGCATCGGTAACGAATATAAAAGACTTCTCTAGTTAATTAAAGGAGACATGAATAATGAAAGCAACATAGATGTGAAGAAAAAAATTGAATCTTTAGTCAACGTCTCTAATGTAGCTTTTTAAGAAATTATACATCAATGTCTTAAACTATCCAAATATTGATAGGTAAACAGGAAATAATGGAAGTTAGAAAAAGCGGAGCATTTTTTGTGCTAGAGAAAAATTTATGAGATTGAATTTTATACGAGGCGTAAGGAAGGAAGCTGTTGAAGACCGCACAACGAAACTCTGTCTACTGTTCACATAGGAAGACATAATTAATTATCGTGTAACCAAAATACATAACTGATAGCGTCGGCCTTCATTGAAACAGTTTGGCAAAGTTAAGATAGACTGAAAATGGAAGGAAGATCTACATCTGCTTTCATTCTTTTTATTTATTTCTGTAAACACAGATATTACTAAGAAAAAATGATCATACATAGGTGCACACTTTATATAGTAACTAACAAAAAATTTTACCTGAAATATTTTTGGGATATCTTCTTTTCAAATTACCTGTAGAAGTATCAAAATTGCGTCTATGTACACTACTGAAAAGCTAGACCAGAGTTGCATTATTTCACAAAGTTAAGATCAATATACCTTATATTAAGTGGGTCTGATATGGGACCCAAATACACTATAAGGTATAAAAGTGGAATTGTGACTGATAAATCATGTTGTCTTGTAATAGAACTAACCATTAACATCCCATACCTTGGATTAGTTTAAGGTATGTCTATAACGTAAAAAAAACACTGCTGAAGTGTCTCCAACATCAAGCTAAAACCAATTTACTGGGTAAATTCCTTGATCCACCCTTCCGAATCCGTTTCGCTCGAAAACTTTCGCTCTACATACCGACAAACACCCTTTAATATCAAACTGCACAATGGGAGATCCTGGATTCTCTCCAGAATCGTCAATCACCGGAATCTTTTATTACTCTAGGATCGTTCTTGTTCCGTTTCTCGCAGTGCATTTACATTCGGCTTAATTTTTAAATTAAAGTTTAAGATTTTCACTGGCTTGTAAGCACTAAAAGTTCAAAGGCGCTGATCTCGTAGTTTGGAAATTTAGTAATTACTCAAGACAGAAAGAAAAACTTACTTTCTACTTTTAGTACGTCAACACCTTTGAAGTTTATTTAAAGATTTAATTGTTTTTTTTTGTTTTTAAAGTGTAAACTTTTTCAAATAACTCAACACCTCGCCGTTATATTTGCCATCCGTGCCGCGCTGCGGTTTCCTCAGCGGTACAGTTTAGTGTAGATTTGCTGCGAGCGAGCAATAATAAATCTACTTTCGAATTTCTACTGTACCGGGTACTTAGGTTTATCTTTTAGCGGACACCTGTATCCGTACTGCCCACAAAGGAAGGCCTTAAGGCGACGCAAGTGGTGTTTAATGTTCCTCATTTATGGAATGGAGAAACAGTAATGGAGATGGAGAAATTTATAGATGCTAGTCAATTTCAACTTGAGAGAAAGATCGCTTTAACGGTCCAATACAGTTGGGGTCGTGAAAGTTTACTCGTGACCTCGGCGCACGTCTTGCTTAGGAACTTCGCGAGATTTTATTCCATTGAAGACCCTCGTACGGTCCTAGCGCCGTAATATACACACAGGTGAACGGTTAGGATGTAGTTTTGTAGGTTACAGCGATGCGGGTTGAGGAAAAAGGGCAAAGTTTGCTTATTGTAAAGTTTCAGAGGAAAATCACCTTCAAAATCATAAATATCTCAAACAGAACTGTTTCTAATCGAAAGTGTGATAACACGTAATATCCTCTTCATATTACATAATTTGACTGGCGACATTTCACATTAAACACGACAAAAAAATACATAACATCGCGGATTTTCCTGAAGGGTTCGGCAGAAGGATATAGAACTACGTAGCACCAGATATTTTATTTGTTCCGCCGTCGAATAATATAGGTTCGCTACATATTCATAATATGACCATATCTAACCAAACAGGAACACTGTTATTGTAGCCGAAGTATAAAATTGAAAGTTTATTATATCCTAAACACATTTTTTTCTTTTCAAATACCGGCCGCGAGCCCGGCGCCGAGATCGCGCAGTTTCGTATTTAATTAGTAAATGTACACTTCATTGTTTATATATCAGTGTCAGTGTGTGAATACAACTTTTTCCGCGCTCATAACGCATGTACGCTGCGACAGACCGCCGAATGGAGCTCTTAATTATGAATGTGATAGTGAGCGGATGGGGATTAAAGCTTAAACGATTTAGGCTTTATTTAGACAACCGTTTAATTAACGTAAATTACGGTGGGGTCAGAGGTTTTGGGAAGGACATTTTCAACTAAGTACACTACTACTCCGTAAAACGTCGATAATAAATGCTATACATAACCGTTCTGGTTGCAAATTAAATTAGACAAAGGATTTTTTGGATTACAACCTTAATCTTACGGCTTATGTTAACGAAATATCTCTGGGATTGTCGAAAGAGCAATGATGGAAACCGCTGGATCCGGTTGTGGCGCCCAAGTTTTCCTTTCTCCTCACCGTACAGTATTTCAAAAGATTCTATCAGTTTTCACGTGAAAGCACGAATTGAATATGAAACTTATTCTCTCGTGCATTTTCAATATGCAATAACATTATAGCTTTATAATATGGTTCATGGAACAAATTACATTCTTTTTCTAAAGTGTTCCCTTTTTTTGCAAACATGTTAAGGTATAAAGGCCTGCGAGGACTCTAACGTAGCGGGATGCTGCAGGAATAAAGATAAATAAAAACGAACACAACGTTCTCGACGTTTTACAACATTTTTATGACATTTACCTCTGACTTACAACTCATTTGGCTCATAAGCTCATAAGCCTTCGCTTTGTGCCTACGTAATACGTATTTATTTAATTACGTATATTTACTTGTGTTTTAGTGAATATGTAAGTAAATAACAGACTAAAACATCCAAAAATCCTCACATGTATAAATGGAACTGTAGAGTTCGCTTTGTCAAGCTATCAATTGAAAAAGTAGTGTGACACATAAACAGACATCATTGTCATTTCCCGCCATTTTAGCGAACAATATCGAATTGGCCCAACTGCACATAGATTTGGCAGTAATGTTGCGACGGCCTGTTATCTATTTTGCTTACAATACTCATCGTTGGTAACCGCAATGGCATTATGCGAAAACAAAGTGCAACATACGTATTACCATTTTCCAGCACGATTCTGCTTTGCAGATGCATTTAGAATTTTTTTTATCTTCGATTTTATTATAGAATGTTTTCTAATTCCGTACATATTTTAAATTTTGTTCCTAATATTATTGTACGCTTGCTAGACTAGGTGATAGAGATAACATTATTTCTGTAACACCATTGTAACCTACTTTTATCAAGCATTGAATAAATATTTTTTTTTAGCTAAACGTTTAGCTAAACTTATAGTACGCTTCTCTGCCCACCGCTTCGGAGTGTGAATATTTCCAGAGGTCCTGGATGTAAATTCCGAGTCGAGCACTATTGGATTTTTACAACTAAGATTTTCCAAGTGAGTCGGAGTCAGTATATATATGCCCGGTGTATTTCAATAGGCGTGCCAATCCTATGTTAATATAAACGCTTAAGTTTGTAAGTATGTATGGATGTTTGTTACTCTTTCATGTAAATACTACTGAATAGATTTAAATGAAACTTTACAATAGTATAGCTTATACATCAGAATAACATATAGGCTACAATTTTTAAAGATATTCTGTGAATTGTCCAAAATATCAAAAACAAGTCAGTAGGATATGCAGAGCTGGCGTCCGCGTTGCACCCCTCGGCTGTCACCCCTAGCTCGCCTGCTCAATGTTTTGTCTGGGTATTTAATTTTTTTTCTTTTATCTGTGAAGCACGATATAAGCTATATTTCAACCTAGAACTCCCACGAACTCGGTATATATGTAGGAAACACTTTGTGACCCAGCGAGTTGCACGCGGACGAAGCCGCAACTACCTACATCTAGTATTCCATAGTCGGACGCGAACCGAAGCGATGTACTACACAATACCCACTACAGAACCACACGCGCGATGTTGCGCTGCGAATTAATTTCATTTCAAAACATCCAAATAAAACAAATGCGAGCACCACAAGCGGCTATAAATCAGCAACTGACGCGGCCGTCAGGTGTAGTTCTGCCGTCCGCCGGGTGTGCAGATTAGGTGTGACGGTAATTAATCAAGTTAACACTCCCCCGCTTAAAGTGCGGTGTCAAGAAATGCAGTTTAACTATATTTGTTGTAAGCAAGTTGTTCTACATATTTATATTCTATATTATTTTCTATAGCGATAGGGTTGTTAGAAAATTCTAAAAGCGGCGTGAATCTAAGAAGAATGCTATGTATGAATGAGCACGGCAGGTCTGTGTGGATAATGTGTTTGACACTCTGTCCTTTCTGGTTATACTATAAGAGATCTCGCGTGATGATAAAATAATAATCATAACTATTGTATGACGTAACGTAACTGGTGAAACATGGGAGTGTTCTACATTCCTCTGCCTATCTCTTCGGGGATTACGGGCGTGAAGATAACGTATAACTATTGTTATATCAACGGATCAAATATTTGCAGTGTACCTGAAATAAAGCAGCCTACGTGCATCGACGATAAACGCAACTACAAATGTATATGGGGTCAATAACCGCCGGAGACTAGGCAGAAACGATTCGTGCCAGTGGATTCTACCATTCAAAATTCTTTAGATCGGAACACGGCCAACGTAATCTTGACGCTACGACTGGGCTAGTCACACAAAACGACTTCTAAAAATGTGAGTACGCAATAATAACTCAAACCTATGATATATAATAAAAATCTTTATTATAGAACTTGGCAATTACGTAATAACGAAAGCAATAAAGAATACGTTACGATAAAGTTACCTTATATTCCTAAAAAGCAATATAATTATATTTAGTTCGAGAGACTAATAATTAAACTCTATTCTCAAGAATCAGTAAGTTACACCTACTCAGAAATATATATTACCAGTTATCACGTAAATCCCAATTAAACTTATTTGCTTATCCTACAATACCCCAACGGTTCATAAACGGTGTCGATTAAGTCATTCGCCGTAAACTCGAGATGTTCGGAACAAAACCTCGGCCGGAGTGCACAGCGATCCATCAGACCCGGCCGCCGCGCGCCGCCGCTGACCGTTTCCTTTAGGCGCGCCAGAACAATGCGTTTTACGCTTTTTCCAATACCAGCCGCTCCTTGCATTTCAACGTACAACGATAGGCACCGATACGCCGGCGCCGGCTATGCGAGACGCACTCGTTCCACGTCCCACACAATGGCCCGTCCAATCAACGTGACGCGAACAGCGCTAAACAAAAGTATTGTCTATCGCAGTGTTTTTTGCGCGAATGAGATCAATAGTGACGTGGCGGCCCCATGGTGAGTCGGCGACTGTAATACGCGCGCTTTTAGACGCTCTCGCCCGTCGAGTTTTTAATTAAATTATGTATTACAGCGGTTTCCAAATCCTCGTGTGGCACGGAAATTTTCATTTGTCGAAAACATTTAATTGTTGGATTCGAAAGGCTCAGTTTTGCTGCGTTATGTATTTTTTTTACAGAAGGATAAAAGTTTTGTTCTATGAGGCCTTTTTTTAAATCGTCATGATCGATTCATGTCGATTAACTTTGCTACGCAATGTATATTGTGTTATAGTATCAAAACTTTAGCTTGAAATTAATATTTGATCAAAGTTTCGGTTTCGGCCAAGTTCGAACATAAATCGTTACGTCGACCGCACTTTTGATTTTAGCCAAAAAATTACCGACCTTTCGCTTCCACGGGAACTAGCTCCCGTCAGGCATTAGGTCATATTTGTATTATTTAAATTATCTAATACCTATAATTATCGATGCTACTCAAACGTTCCAAACATAAACTGTTTTCCCATAATGAATTGACTACTCAATAAAAATGTATTATTCTGCTACGAAGCTATAAAAATAATCAAATTTCAGTCCAAAATAAATATTTTGCTAGATTTTCGCGAAGACCAAATAAACGCAAAATATTGGAGAATCTAGTTTTTTTGGAACACAAAATCAATGAGTTACCCAAATTTTTTTTTCCAGAGCATACGAGTATTTTTTGTACTTATCACCTGTAACAATATTATATGCGTACCGAAAAGAGCCAACTTCAAATTTGGGTAACATACCACGACACAATTCCACGGGAACCTACTTCGGAGTCACCGCGTACTACTGTCGTACGTAGCTGGCGCGAAACTATTCTCTTATTTAGCGGCAGTAATTAAAAAACGCGTAAGCACAACATTCTAATTACAGTACTTTCAGAATAGTCTTTATACAAAAGTTATTAAGGACTGAAGCGTATTTACTAAATAAATATCTCAACTGAAAGTAAAATATATATTTCACGCCTGTATTTCACACGAATGAGTGGGCAAAGGAATGTAGCCCGCCCACGTGTTACCTCTTCTGTTATACATCCCACGAAATATTGACGTTTCCGTGATACAATAACCTATCAATATGACCACCAGCTGCGCGTGTATATTCAAGTTATATTGATAATTTCCAAGTTGCCTGGGAGATAAGTGAGTAATTTCGCTCTCGTCGGGCGCATGCACATGTTTGAGGTTGTTCAACTTTTGAAAGATATTATACAGTTGTCAGGTACTTTCCAATCAAACTAAAACATTCCGCGGAACTTAATCACACGGGCTGGCGGGGATATCCTTAGGGAATAAAGCAAATTGTCCCCGGAAAATCTGCCGCGAAAAGAAAAATACTATGGCAGCGGCTATTCGGTCGTCCTCGGCTTAAGACTCATTTACGAGATTAAGGTTTTGTATATTTAACTAAAGAAAACGAAGTAATGTAATGCAAAACCGTGCTTTGTGATTTTTTTTGTCGTTTTCAAAACACATTGCGTCGAAAACAAATGTACTAAAAAAAATACTAATTTAAATTTTCTATCTGTAGTTTAAGAGTTTAAGCATGCCCGGCGTATGGCAATAGGCTCACCACTTATTCCGTAG
>DWEI01002261.1:0-14700 GCA_018245875.1 Mysoria ambigua | reverse complement strand
GGGTAAACATTGATAAAATCATTCATGTAAGGTATAAATAATAATAAATGCCTTTAGCTTATTCGACATAGGCATCATTCACTTGCCGATCAAAATTCTCGATAACATATTTTATGTGGATGATTTTATGTTTCTAGACAGTTCCAAGCGCGGAAATGGGAATAATCGACGGCGAAAGCTCTGGAGCGCACTAGACATCACCAGTTGAGGATTCAATTAACCACAACAGATCGCCGCCGTCGAATTATTTCCATTCTCGCAACCAGATATTGTTGATATTATACATAAATTGTCAATGTGTTTTTCATTTCGTCTGGTGGGGGGTGGGAGGGTGATGGATACACCACTTACTTTCTAATTGATTAGCTCATACCATGATACCTTGTCGTTACTATCAATTATACTAATGTCATTTTTTTCTTTTGTTCCCTTTCTTGTGAGCACATAGCAGGATTCTATACAAGGAGGTTAAATCTCGTAACAAAATTTTAATATGCTTGCCGATGAACTTACATTACTGTATCGTTCGTTAATGTTAATGTTATACGCCACTATCACGCCACGACTGTTCGACGGTGATATGTATTCCACTCACTTGTCACATGTAATGATTTATTTGATGACGCGTCTCTGGACCCGTCGCTACTCGAGGATGTACGCTGATGATGGCACTCACTGAAATGCAAACTTTACATTGCACCTGACACATAGTGTCGACGGCACCGTTATTATATTTATTGATTTTCACGCACATTTGTTCAGTATTTAGAGATGGACACAATTTTGCATGCTTTATATTTAAATGACACAGCACCGTTTTTCGTTCGGTTATTTATCACTGGGCACCGGATAGGTTTAAGTCTCGCTGGACACAGCTGTGTCCGGAGCGCGACCGCGCTTGGATACAACCGTGTCCGGTAGAGGAGCACTCTTAGGACGCACTCGGCACAGATAGCGACGACACGAGGTGAGAGAGCGAGTGCGTGATACAGTACAGCGATTGGCCATCCGATACATTCACAATCGACGGCCGCCATGTCTCCCCGGGCGGACACTAGTCTACATTCACACATTGGTCTGGTTTGAATGCAAAGACAACATGTGTTTGGTGTGTGAGCGTTGACGCAAATAAGAGATATTTATAGGATTTTGAATGTTATCGCTCGGTTATCGGCTCCCCACGCACCACGGCCCGAGCGCCGCATTTGAATACCAATATACCGTGAAACACGACACGCGCGCATGCTACTATACCACTCACGACTACTTCTGCACTCACTACTCCGACTATACTGTTAGTGGCGAGGGGTCGAGTGGGTCGCACAGACCGCCGGTCCCGAGGATCCATTCGAAATTAACTCTCAATCGATTGGCGCGTCTCGCAACGGATCCGACGGATAGATCCGCGACGCTCATCGCCTGCACTCTCGGACTGCTCGGCTCGGAACTAGCACTTCGCGCTACCTCTATCTTTATCTCTATCTCTCTATCTATCTATCTCACTTGCTCTTAAGCTACAATATCTTGCCAGTAGCTCCTTTTCCTCCTTCCTTCTTCTGTATTCTCTATCAGACTCTCGTCGTGCATGCACACTAGATATTGTGACATATACAGAATACTATTGTGCCTTAACATTCGCTATTGCCGTAAGCGAGGAACGCGGAACCCGAGGGACGCCACAGGACAGTTCGGCCATCAATCAAAAGTGTCACGTATCGACCACTCTGACCTGACTTCATACTGAACAATTTTTTAGAAGAGCACAGCCAACGGACAATGACACTCAGACACTGCCACTAACATCACAGAGGATAACGACACGAGGTATGAGGGATCACACACACTGGATGAAAGATGGGAGCTCATTGTCAAGACACCACTGATGACGCACACACACACAGACCGACGCCGTCGCGTTAATCAATACATGTGCGTGTGAGTGACTCGTCAGCGCAACGGGACGCGACGGTCTTCGGAACGTGTGGCCTTTTCCTCGTCGAAGTTAGCGAGACTTACATTTCTCGTGCAGATTTTGTACTTTGCAATAGCATTTAAGAGGACAAGACGTTCGCCTCGTATAGAAGAATATTTCTCGTTCTTATTTGTTAAATGCTCGATGCGATAGAAACGGCGGCACGCAGACGCCGAGACCGTCGCCGGCGTCCCGAGCGGCTTAACCCGAATGCGCCTCGTAAAGAGCTCAAAGTACACGAGGCAGTGAAATAAGAGTATCCCCCATTTGCCGACAAGCGTTCTACTCGTAATCTCTCACTTAGTAGTTCCGTTCGCCCTGCAATGTTCGCACAATTTGTCTTAAATGTATTTGAATGCGTTTTTCTCTTTTTTTTCTCTCGTCACTGACTTTGTATGGGCCGCTGGTAACACCCGTACAGCTATGAGGAGTGAGTATAAATTACTATAGTGCTTGTATCGATGTGCATTTGTGCTTGTGCTACGCTTCAATGTAGTTATTCTTCCTAGCATTGTTGTCTAACTTCTTTTGTAATACAAACTGCAAGTGACAATTTAAAGTCCTTCGATATCAGGCGATTCGGCGATGACTTGGCGTGTCTTACGACTGACGACGTCTGGACAGACGCCGCAAAGTCTCTTTACCGAAGCATGTTCCCTTGCAGTGTGTGTGAGAGAAAAATAGTTATAGAAGTGCTGCTTATAATAACTATGGATAAAAGACCCTAATAAATATTGACTCTTTGTAAAGCTTACATTTTTAGTTGTTCTTGACTATGTGGATTGAAAGGTAATGGTTTTCTATTGGTAATGAAGATGTGAAAGGGCGTAAATGTTTTTTTTATTGATCAGTGTGTGTTGGTATTCAAATGCCCGATCGAGATGCTGAGAGGCATGTGTAGATACTCGCCTCCGACCGAAATACTCTATCAGCATTACCGACGGCGTTTACCGACCGCACTCCGGCGACATAAAATGTTTTTATTTCAATACGAACTCGCAGAGCTTTCCGAAAAGCCTTTGACGCCGCTTAATTCCAATTCTAGGCCCTTAAAAGTTCAACCGCTTTAGATAGTGTCTTTTCTCTAGCACGCTCCCGTAGATGCTGATAGGGCATTTAGGTCATTTTGCAAGCAAGTACGGCTCAGTGGTCTAATGTCCAAATTGTGTGATCACAGTGCCTGGAGAGCCCCAAGACGTGAAAGTGACTTCAATTAACTCCACTTCAATACACGTTACCTGGAAGCCACCGCAAGAGAAAGAGAAGAATGGAATCATTAGAGGATATCACGTCCACGTGCAAGAAGTGAGAGATGAGGTAAGCTTCGATGTAACATTTTTTTGTTATTTATTACATAAGCATTTTTATTGCCGATTTCTGCATAAGAACATCTAACGCTATTTTCTTTCACCTACACCTGTTTATAGAATATTATTTTATTCAGGGCAAGGGTCTCCTCAACGAACCAATGCGTTTTAACGTGATGGACGACACTGCGTTAGATTTGAACGTGACAGGACTACAGCCCGACACTCGGTACAACGTACAAGTAGCGGCTCTAACGCGAAAGGGCGACGGTGATAGAAGTGCCCCTGTGTCTGTGAGAACACCTGGTGGAGTACCTAACAGGCCAACTGTCAACATCAAGTAAGTCCGTTGCCTTATAATTAAGCAACATTTGACATGCTTTTGGATAAACATTACGGTAAATAACTGATTTTACATTGTTTTAGGGTACTGGAGAGAGAACCAATAGTATCCGTAGAAATCGAATGGGCTAGGCCCAGTCAAACGTACGGAGAATTACTCGGCTATAGGCTAAGATATGGTGTAAAAGATCAATTGCTAGGTGAAGAAAACTTCTCTGGAACTAAAGTTAGCTCACATCGATTGACAGATTTGGAAAGAGGTGTTCAATACGAATTTAGGGTAGCCGGAAGAAACCAAATTGGAATTGGCCAAGAAACTATTAAATATTTCTTAACACCAGAAGGAGCACCCAAAGGACCGCCAACAAATGTCACATATCATTTCCAAACTCCGGATGTCATAAGTATTACTTGGGAAGCACCAATAAGGGCAGATCGAAGCGGTCAGATAAAGAAGTACGATATTCAATTCTATAAACGAGGTGATCAATCTTCTCTGGTCGAAAAGACAACAGAATTAACTAAAGCTGTATTTACTGGATTAGAAGAAGATGCTTATTATATATTTAAAGTAAGGGCATATACAGAACAGGGACCGGGACCTTACAGCAAAGACATTACAGCGCACACTGAGAGGGATATAGGTAGAGCACCCATGTCAGTTAAAGCGGTTGCGACGTCAGAATCAGGTGTTGAAGTATGGTGGGAAATTGTTCCTTCGAGAAGAAAAATTATAGGGTATGTTGTGTTTTATACCATGACACCCGTAGAAGACTTAGACGAATGGCAACAAAAGACGGTTCATGTCACGCATTCCACAGACTTGGAAAACTTAGAAAAGTTTGCGGAATATGCCATTGCCGTGGCTACTAAAACCGCTGATGGATTGGGAAGACTATCAGAAAAGGTTACGGTTAAAGTTAGACCCGAAGAAGTGCCTTTACACTTGAGAGCTCAAGATGTGTCTACACATTCTATGACGCTTTCGTGGTCCCCACCCTTACGATTAAATCCAGTTAGTTATAAAATTTCATACAACGCCATAAAAGAATTTGTAGATTCACTTGGTATGACTCAAACCCAAGAAATACCTAAAAAAGAAATTATCATAAAACATGATCGGACGTCATATTCAATCAATGATTTGTCTCCGTTCACTACGTATAATGTTAATGTAAGTGCCATTCCTAACGATGATTCCTATAGGCCGCCGACGAAAATAACGGTAACAACACAAATGGCTGCCCCAAAGCCGATGGTCAAACCGGACTTTTATGGCGTTGCTGAAAACGAAATACTCGTAATCTTACCTCAGGCATCTGAGGAATACGGCCCTATTTCACATTATTACCTAGTTGTAGTACCTGACGACAAAGCACATAATCATAAAAATCCAGATCAATTCCTAACAGATGATTTAATAAAAAACAATGTTAGAACCGACGACGAAAACGCTCCATATATTGCTGCCAAATTCTTACAGAGAAATATTTTGTATACTTTCCATTTAGGTAATGATGAAATGTTTGAAGGATTCCTCAATAGAAAATTGAACCCGAGCAAGAGATATCGGGTTTTCGTGAGAGCAGTTGTTGATACTCCACAAAAACATCTGTATACCTCAAGTCCTTTCTCAGAATACCTATCGTTAGATATGCGTGAAGCTCCACCTGGTGAAGAACCCAGTAGGCCTGATCCTAAAGACATTAATGGAGATCCCGAGATTAGGATAGAGGAAAATAGGAAAGAAGCCGGTATGGTGTGGGTGATCGGTCCAATAATAGCAGCTCTAATGCTATCTTTATGTCTCGTACTTTTATTCATAGCGAAGCGAAGAAGACAGCCTTGCAAAACCCCGGACCAAGCAGCTGTAACTAGACCTTTGATGTCCGCCGACATTGGCTTTGGAGCACCGTCTGATCCTGTTGAAATGAGAAGATTAAACTTCCAAACTCCAGCCATGATTTCCCATCCACCTATACCGATATCAGAACTTGCAGAACATATAGATCGTCTTAAAGCCAATGATAACCTTAAATTTTCACAAGAATATGAAAGTATCGAACCCGGCCAACAATTCACTTGGGATCATTCCAATATGGAAGTGAATAAACCAAAAAATCGATACGCCAACGTTATTGCTTATGACCACAGTCGAGTTATACTCCAACCTATTGACGGAATTCTCGGCAGTGACTATATCAATGCTAACTACTGCGATGGTTATCGGAAACATAATGCATACGTCGCAACTCAAGGCCCGCTGCAAGAAACGTTCGCAGACTTTTGGCGCATGTGCTGGGAGCTCCGAACGTCTACGATAGTAATGATGACAAAGTTAGAGGAGAGAACCAGGATCAAATGTGACCAATACTGGCCGAGTCGGGGCAGTGAGACGTATGGCATGATGACCGTAACGATCGCGGAAGTTCAGGAGTTGGCCACTTATTGCATACGGACGTTCCAAGTGACGAGGAACGGAGGCGCTGAGCGCAGGGAAATTAAGCAACTACAGTTCACCGCGTGGCCCGATCACGGTGTCCCGGATCATCCGGCTCCGTTTTTGCAGTTCTTGCGGCGAGTCCGTGCCCTCAATCCACCCGATGCTGGGCCACTGGTTGTCCACTGTTCGGCGGGCGTCGGCCGAACTGGTTGCTTCATTGTAATCGATTCCATGCTAGAGAGAGCGCGCCACGAACGCACCGTTGACATCTACGGACACGTCACTTGCTTACGAGCTCAACGCAATTACATGGTACAGACTGAAGACCAATATATTTTCATCCACGATGCTCTTCTCGAGGCGGTAGTCTGCGGCGACACCGAGGTTCCGGCTCGCAATTTGCACGCTCACATTCAGAAGCTGATGCGCATCGACACTATTGAAAATATCAACGGAATGGAATTGGAATTCAAGAAGCTAGCGAACATGAAGGCCGACTCCAGCCGTTTCGTGTCGGCGAGTCTGCCTTGCAACAAGCACAAGAACAGGCTCGTTCACATCTTGCCGTACGAGTCGACCCGCGTGTGCTTGACCCCGAGGGACGGCTCCGACTACATCAACGCGTCCTTCGTCGACGGCTACAGATACCGGGCCGCCTACATCGCCACCCAGGGGCCGCTGCCCGACACCACGGACGACTTCTGGCGGATGCTGTGGGAGCACAACTCGACCATCATCGTCATGTTGACGAAGCTGAAAGAAATGGGACGGGTATGGTCTCCTATTTTTAAAACATAACTCATATTGTTGCACAGATTATATGTAGAGTGTTGGTTGACAAAGAGATAATATTTCAGGAAAAATGTCATCAGTATTGGCCCTCCGACCGATCTGTGCGCTATCAATGCTTCGTTGTGGACCCCATCGCTGAGTATAACATGCCTCAGTACATCTTGAGGGAATTCAAGGTAAACATATATTATTATTAGGTACTGGTAAGCAAATATCAAAATGTTATAATGTCAAAATTAATGGAATAAGATAAATTTTACACCGATTTTAAAGATAATTTTTTCATTGTCACCTAAAAATAATTAGGTTCATGAAAAAAACCTACTATGATGAACAAATAAGTATAAGCTACAGTGTGGGATACATATTGGCGTGTGCCAGGTCACGGACGCGCGCGACGGGGCGTCCAGGACGGTGCGGCAGTTCCAGTTCACGGACTGGCCGGAGCAGGGCGTGCCCAAGAGCGGCGAGGGCTTCATCGACTTCCTGGGCCAGGTGCACAAGACCAAGGAGCAGTTCGGCCAGGACGGGCCCATCACCGTACACTGCAGGTGAGTGCTCCGTCAGCGTCGTGGACACGGTTCAATAGACATTGTGTAAGTACTACAAGTTAGGTGAGATTTTGATATTGACAGCGATTCGTGTAATTGGTATGATTGTGTACAGGTATGTTTAAAAAAATATTTTTTAAATAGTTCAGTTCAGTGAATATCACGGTGAGATTATTATTATGGTTATAGAGTATTTAAAATACTGAAGTGGATATGTATTCACGAATCTCACAACCGGTATTTAAAAGACTCTGGACCACAAGGAATGTAGACGAGGCGAAATGTGAAACGCTGTCAATATGAAGATCGAACCGTGGCACTGTACTGGGTGTGATTGGCCGCCGCGGCCGCGCAGCGCCGGCGTGGGCCGCACGGGCGTGTTCATCACGCTGTCCACGCTGCTGGAGCGCATGCAGTACGAGGGCGCCGTGGACGTGTTCCAGACCGTGCGCACGCTGCGCACGCAGCGCCCCGCCATGGTGCAGACCGAGGTGAGTCGCGTCGGGGACGGGCCGGTGGCGGTGGTCGTTCATGGCGGAAACGAAACGGTTATGGTGTAGCCATTCGTAATACGATTGATTCGCGGAAGCGAATGCTTTCCGTTGATGAAGCTATTACTTTGACAATTAAACGGACAGATATTGAGAGATAATTTATGATTGAAATATTTAATGACGAACAATGTGTACCTACACATGTGTAACAGGATTATGTGGACTCGCAACAACCTCATACGTACGAATACAGAAATTTTGGGCCCGATTAAATTGATGAAACTGAAATGTTGCCATTTTTAATATAAGTAGCGATGCATTGTCAAATTATGCAACATTTTAGTGGCGTAAATAGTTTTTCGCAGCAAAACGACTGCGTTTTGTAGTGCCTTTAGCCTTTTAAACTTTTAGGCATCGTGACACAAAAAAAATCCTTAATATCTGTTATTGTCAAAAAACCGAAAACTTTGATACGCTGCTTCCATCTATCTGTCTTTATAATTTCTGAATCAAAATCGTTGAATTTCGTTAAAGTTTAGTTTCGAGTTAGTCGACTATAATGATAGAAGTTAATATAAAATCGAATTGCAGATATCAGATAACGTTATGTGCCGCATAATTACGACTAACTTATCGCGTCACGGCTCTCGAGTATGTGTCTGAAGCTGGTGCGAAATTGCAGGACCAATACGACTTCTGCTACCGCGCCGCGCTCGAGTACCTCGGCTCGTTCGACCACTACGCCAACTGACGCGCGCGCCGCGCCGGCCGCCGCCCCGCCGGCGCCAGCCCGCGCGCCGGCTGAGCGTGTGCGCGTCGCCGCTTCCGACGGGTTGCTTTGTCTCTGTCTGTCATCGTAAAGTAGAAATGCTATATGTACACATACAAGTAGCACCTTCTATGCCGACAATAATTTTTTTATAATATAATATAATAATAAGTAGACACGATACAACTTGACATAAAATACCCATAAAACAATATAAAAAGCGGCAAAATGAAAGAAAGTAAAAAACAATAAATGTGATATTTCCCATAGTGGCTACAAAATATTTATTATACATTTTGCTCACATTTGTAAAAATGAATAATATTTACGTTCACCATCGATATTATGTCCTATTGATATAATAACATGGGATATATTATGATTGGGAATGTCCCGTTCCAAGAAATAAATTATAGCATCTCTACTTTGTGTGACAGCTATTATGACACTTGGATAAATTACTTTCATTAACTGGCAACACTCGTGAGAAATGACTTTAAACATCATTGTTAAAAACAAATAGAGGCATTATCATATTAACGTATACACTTATACTTCATAGTTAGATGCGTTTTGAGTCATTTCTTACGAACCAATTCATTTTCGACGTTCTATTGAGGTCTTGTTTTTAAACCATAGCAATAATACAGATTTAAAAAAAACGACGGGGACCGTGCTCACTCGACGAGTGACGTTGATACATATATGCAAAAACGACTGATTGTTTTTTTTTTGTTTAATTAATACGAGACAATCAGTACGTATTCCTTGAGGCTTGTCGCTCATGAGTGCCTACGAAAAAGTTACTTATGATGTATATGTGTGTATATTTACGATTGCGACCATTATACAATCATGATTGTGAAACTGAAGGGTAATAATGAATATTAAATTGATAAATATTATTCACCCTATTGATATATCTGATAAAAACGAGGAGCTATAGCTTGACGACTGTCGGGGGGATGTTTTTATCTGTCAAATAATATCTAGCAGTTCTTATGAAACTGAGAGACAAACTGTAGACTTTAAAAGGCGTTAAAGTCGACTATTGTACGCTTGAGAGTTGACTTTGGAAGGCGTTAAAATCAATGTATATGTTATGTGAGCAAGCGTCCTTGTATAATCGCGCCGCGGTAATTATAATTTGCCAGCGTGCCTTATATATACACAGATGTATATATGTATATATCTATGTATATATAACGTAACTATTGTTATTACCGTAGACGAAGGCACAGTGCGCTTGACGATATAATTAAGCGCGTTTATTTATATATGGTCATATATACATACATACATATTCACATGTGATATTGTATATAACAATATATAAATAAACAGAACGTCACGTCGTACAACATGCGTACTTATGACGATGATACAAATAAAAAAAGTAATGCCAGTGTATAAATAAATAGATGTCGCAGCTGTAATAATATTAGGGAGTTTTATTTTTCATATCGGGTGTTAAATAAAGAAAAGAAAAAACTTAATCGAATAAAATATGATTACCTTCTCGTGTAGCTGTATAAAATGTGGCCACATGCGTACACGTGGTGTTGTGTTCGCTGTGACGGCGGCGCGGCCGCGCGGCGCGTGCGTGCGGCGCGTGCGCGCGGCGCGGGCGTGCGGCGCGGCCGGGCCGCGGCGCGTGCCACCCGCGCTTAGAATATAACAATACCGTTCTTCTGTAAATAGTTTCTCCACCGCCGTGTGTATTCCTCGCTCGTTGTATTTGATTCTTGCCCAGTTCTTACACAGTTTTAATTTATACTGACGTTTGTTTTTTCATATAAACGTGTATAAAAATAATACGTACGCTTGATGGCAGCAATTGTTTCTATTCACCGTCCACAACCCGAGCACGCTGCTGGCGTCGCGTGTGGGCGGGCGTGTGTTTCCGTTAGTTTTCGTTTCGTGTAGTAACGAGCACTGCCACACCCAGTAGACGGTGATTCGATGACATATCTATTGTTAGGTAGAAAATGTTTTTGTCGGTGTGTGTTGTAATGTTTAATGACGCGCGTAGAGGCGGCGAGGGGCGCGATTCGTTCGCCGCGAACGAGTCGCCGAATCGATACGGTGTAAGTATGTATTAGTAATCGATTTGCCTAGTGAAAGGGATTATTTCGCGTTTTGTCGATTGGTATGAAATATACAACTGTTGGTACAGTTCACGATGGATGAATAGCTTTTTTTTCGGTTTGAGTTTTCGCGCCAACAGAACGTCAACGGTGTGCGTGGGCCCTGCGCCTCGCGTCGCTCCTATGTCGAGCTGCTCCCGCGTGTAGGACGCCTGATACTGTACAGTGACCGACCCCCCCCCCCCCATCCGAACATCTGTTCTTCTCCTTCCCCCCGCCCCCTCCCCCTGCCTAGTTGTTATAAGACTCCTAGTTGTTTTCCACTCCTTTTATATCAAAATATACCTACTTACCTAACTATCTAATTATATCGGTGTACGTATAAGTTAAATTTGAGCTTGTAATGTAGGCGTACGCGGCGCGCCCGCGAGCGCCGTCTCGCGCGGACGGAATGAGGACTCGTCGAGTCACATGCTCGTGAGATGGGTTGCCATATGAAAATGTGTTTTATTTGTATTTTAATCGTTTAAAATAGAACAATGAAGTAAAATTGTAAAAGAAACTATTTTTACTTGTAATAAGACTTTTAATAAGAAAATTATTTTTACTTAAAACGTTTTGAAATGAACGCTAGAAGAATAGAGAGGAAAGTCATTTCATTCTGACTTTTATATTGTTAAGTTGTAGTAATCATGTAAAATGTCTCCTAAAGTGAGAATATTTATTATTTTCTAGTAATATATCATACTTGTTGGAATACTAGTAAAATGTTCCAATATAATTATTGAAGTCTCAACCATCGACAATGATATTCCATATGCAGTCTTGACGGCAACCTACCGCGTTCTCATTGCGTCCAAACGATTAAATTAAAACTCTTCTAAAACTTTGTATAATCTGTATTCGATCGGTTTATACGATCGATCGTAATTAACTGCCAATCGTTTCGTGTAGCTGTCGGAGTTATATTAAAATTATTATCGATATCAATAAATAAATTCCGTGGAATAATTACTTAGAGATTAAAATGGGAATTGTTGAATTGAGGTTATAGTAAAATTTAATAACTCGTTATGAATCGCGTATAATATGTAGCTCGTTGGAAGCTTGAAACTAGTGAAATGGTAAGCTTCTACGTAACAATCGTTTATAATGCTTTTTAAATGCGCTTCGAACCAGTGAATATTTTTTTATCGTCACATCCCGACAATTATAATTGTCACATTATTTCACTTTCTGTTAGTCTATGGAAATTAACTCAAAAATGATTGTGTCTGATCAATGAATGAATGTTTTATTGTAATCCGATTATATTATTCGATCGTACAGTTAATTATCAATTTTATAAATAGTTTTATCCTCTGAATTTATACCGTCAGATACGATTGTTCATTATGTGCATGATATTTATTATGTCGACAGCTTTATTTTGTAACCATTCCTATTTTTTATGTGCTTGTGTAATTTTTATTTTTTAGTTTAATTCATATTTTTTCTTCGTCTTTTTAAGTTTTAAATAAGTGATGGGAATCGTTGTACGTATATTACCTATGATAAAATGTGAATTAATTGAGTGTTGTAATAAAAAAAATTAATGGCAATTGTAACAAAATAAAGCAATAATAATTTTTAAATACTTTTGTAACGTGTAAATGACTTTGTGTTATTGAATAGTTCCTTTCATTAATGTCGTCTTTCAACTCATGATATCATTCGTTCTCCTGTGATCCGTTCAAAACTTTTCCGCACCATTTGTTAGTGGCTCTTTTTATGTTTAAATTAATAATAATATACCACTCTTGTTAGAAAATAAATAATGGATATGGCAACATCGCTATTAATTGTCACAATACATTTCATAATAGACACAAGGATGACAAATCGAGCAGTAGCTAAAAAATAAATGGCAGCAAATAAAAAAATATATCGTTGCTGTGTATTCACGGAGCCTGCAACAATACCGCCCTTTTGCCCGGGTTTTTTTTTTGTAAATGCTCTTATATTTTTTGAATGAGAGTGAATTTATTCTGTTTACTTTTAACAGATTATATGTAATTAATGATATATCATTTTTTTTAAATACTTTATGTTACTATTGTACGGACGAGTTCGAGTTCTGCCCAAGTCGTTCAGTTGCACCTCTGTAATGTACCTTATGAATGTTTAACATGTGACATTTCCATATGTATATTTCAAATGTCGGCGGTCGGTGCGCGGGCCGCGCCCTGCCTCGCCACGAGCACGGCGCGTTGCCTGGGGACGCGTAGCTCCATCGTTCAGTACAAAGCGCGCGCCACCCGCGGACCGTTGTATGTTTTACTTGTGTTTTTTTTTTTAAATGAAATCTTCATCAGATTGTTAAATTTAATTCGTACGGTAAAAGACTGATTTATTAATTTCCAACGTGTTCTTACTTAATTTTGCGTTTTTTATTATTATTATTATTAATGTAATGTGATTTGATTCTACGTAGCCGTAATTAAGTATATTTTATTGGGTAATATTTCTATCTATTTTATTGTACTCTCGTATGTTAAATGTATTTCTATAATTTTAACTATGTATTATGCTGTGTCTGTTTTATAAATTTGGGAAATCGAATGATTTTTCTGTGAGTATTATTTCCATAAAACATTCAATCAGTAACTATACCATAACTTTAAAATTCATAGATCAAGTGAAAAGTTTGTGATTTGAAAATAAGGAAAAAATTCGAATAGTAGATACTAAATAAAAATTATTCGATATCTCACGACCAAGAGTTAATCCGATGTAAAACGTGTTTTTTTTTTAATGCCACATCCTTTGAAAGTACAAAACATTGATTTCTCGACGTCGTGTCGCCCGCCATTGCGTTGTGTATGTCTCACTTGCTGTCTGGTAGCGCCGTAGGACTGGCCGAGCGCCGAGGGCCGCCGACCGTACGTTTAACCACATGTCCTCACACGATACGAATATGTTTTTTTTAACAAATAACTATGGTGACTGGTTCACTTGCAATGTTTTTTGTTTTTGATATCGTGTAATTGAGAAAATCTCATGAAACTAACTCTATTAGTCTGTATTTATGTAAAAAGTTGATACTTCAGCCAAATTGAAAGTTGCAATGGAACTAGCGACATCTCGTGGTTAAACGCGGTGGCCCTCGCAAAGTGACGGATGCAAAATCGCGGGAAGTGTGAATGTAATATTGTAGGAGTTTGTAGACGAATAATATTATTTTGTAAAAATTCCCGCGCTGCGTCTCGGGACACAGTGGATTCACAAAATTATACATAATATATATTATGAAGAAATAAATTTATGTGAGACCATATATCAGTGACGTTTTATTCAATAACTCCGAAATACATATCCTTAATTTTCCTTCTACTTATTTCATGATCCTGCTAATTATAGGTACATATTAGAAATGACCCAACACATAACGAAGAAATGTGCATAACACGAACAACATAAGCTTAGAACGTTTGTGGGCAGAACATGACTGCTATTATCAGTGTAATAAAATTGTTACAAAATTTTTGGTATAAAAAGGAGAAAATGTCACTAGTAATACGAACCTCAACAACACGCCGGCATTAATTACATTGAACAGTTCTTCAGCTTCTCTTCTATATTTGTTTACTCCCAAATTAAGTAAAAAATCATTCAGTTACATATCGACACCTATTTCTTAAACAACATCGCTAATATTAGCTTTTCGTTGACATAACTCGCGTCATCACCGATTAGCCTCTAAGATTTCATATCTGTACAATCAACAAAACCCGCGACACAACTGACGCCTTTTCCCAAAATAATTTTTTTTCCCGCCATCTGACAAGAACGTCAATTAAGTCAAATCAGATACTCTTAAGAAAGATTTAGTTTAAGATACCTAATAATTGATAATATATATACATATTCCTCGTAAATCATGACACACTTTTTTTACCTCTGT
>DWEI01002260.1:0-14701 GCA_018245875.1 Mysoria ambigua | reverse complement strand
ATCCAAATTGAAATATTAACGTCAAATATATTTGATCAGTATTGTAGCCGCGCAGGGTACGGCTACCCCGCGGGACGTTGGCCAGGCGCCGGCCGCCGCGGCGCCGCGCTCGCTCGCACGCTTCACGGCCGTCGGCCGCCACTGCAGACTGCGCGTTTGTTTGGAGCCCGTACTGTGAGCGTCGTTGCTGCACCGAATGTCTGCGACTCGTACGCGCCGTTGGAGTTTTTCTTTAAATTTTAGTTTAAAAACATCTTGAGGATCGTTTCTTTCGTACAACCGGATTGCATTTGAAACTACTAAAAATATTGATTTATCCTTTACTGGTGTTAAATAAGAAATGCCCAGCGTAGGGATTATGGGCATAATCTTATATGATAGGACGGCATCCAGCAGTGAAGTGCAATAGACTGATGGTGATAATGCACTTGATTCAAAATGGCCTCTTGTACCAGTCGGCCCTGCTGATAAGGAAACACCTTTACTTTTGGTTCATCGTTCAAAATATTTAACATAACATAGTGAACGTATAGTCTTGGCGTGCGGCCGGTTGGGCGCTCTCACTCTCGCTCCCACCCTCTTGCTCATCCTGGCCGCGTGCGGAGCGCTCCGCCAACACAATAATATATGCACCTATTTAACAAAACTCAACGCGGCTGTACCTACACATTTTATGTTTCGGAATATAGTGGTCCACTGAGGTGCGTGTTTAATTCGAATAGACAATTGCAACGGTTTTCTTAATATCACGTGTGTCACTTCGATTGTTGATAAATAAGATAGAGGGTGTTTAACAGTAGGCCGCGAACGTCTCTCTCACATCCCCCCTCCACTCTGCCGCTCGGCGTCTCCGACGTCTAGTGTAATGTTCCCGGCGTCCACGTGACACCGCTGCTGCAGCTGATCCCTCGGCCTGCGTCAGCGGTTCCCAAACTTTGTCATTGTACTTAAGCTGTCACTGTATTGTACCGAGACTGCAGATTAAACTCTAAAATTGATTTAATTTAATATAATTGATTGTGATGTTACAATATACACTGTGAATATGTTGAAAGCGGATCCTCGTTTTCCATTCACAAGTGATCTAACTAGCTGGATAATCATAGATGAGCATCAGAGACAAAATAAATACAACGAAGATTTTATTGTTATGTTTAATGCATGTTTATTATATTTCACCTTATTCATTTACTTGTTTTCCAAACGGCTACCATGATCACTTTTCCTATATACATATATATTGTGTGTGTGTGTGTGTGTGCGTGCGTGTGTCTCCTTTGTTTGAACTCTCGTATCGTAATATCTGCGATAGCATCTCTAATGTGATCCTTCTGTGTCCAGTGTTCATTGTCTGTGGTAAATAATATAGGCGTATGTGGTATGCCGGCGAACATTCCTGTGCAGTGCGTCAGACTTCCACTGGAATTGTCTATATTTATGTATATAAGCCTTTTTGGAAGATGTATTTACTATGTGCGTAGTTCTCACTCGGTAGCGAAAATCATTCGTCCATATCGTAGTCACTAGATTAGATTTTAGTTTTTTTTTAGTTTCGTTTTATCGATGATACCATGTAGTACTTAAAAAGTACTTAAATCTGTGTGCATTAAAAAAAAAAATCTACTTAAGGTATGTATATAAAATGTGTAAGATGTAATTCACACTGATGCACTGCAAAAAACAAAGCAATATGTAATGGCCTTATAGAGAATGTAAGAAGCACAATTGTTTCGGTTGTATTATTATTATTATTATTATTGTTTTGTTTATTTACATGAAGGCATTTAGCAGCGTCACGTGATTCAGCGCGCAGCAGGCGCGATGACGTCACGGCTCTGTAGAAAGATTCAAATTATCAGCATTTATATATAAAAATGTTACGATCGAAAGTATTATGATATTTATTTTTTATTATAAAACGGAAACCTAAGTATTATTTAATAAAGTTTATAATCGACGACTGTAATAATTGAAACGTGTTGTGATTCCTGGTGTATGGAAATTCCAAAATGTGTCTTCACGTATTCATAAAATTATAAACAATCTTCTATATTGTTTGTGGGCTTGCGTACTTATTGCAAATATTATACGGCACTGTATAAAATTAATTATTTTAATGAAAGTTGAAAATAATGTATATAAAAAGGCAAAATTCCGCTACTGATATAGCGCTCGTACTCAATCTTGCCTTCCGGCTCCTCGGGTCTAACTTGCGGCCGTATTTTTATTGTTAATAAATAAAATATACCCATTAGCGAATGTCCACATTCCGCGTAACCGAAATTTGTAATTGAAATATTTAAAAGCAAAATTGACATAAGTAATAGGATGTGAAAAGTTATACCTGTTGCAACATAGGATCAAGGAAAGATATATTATTTTCTATGTACGATGTATCATGCTGTTGTTATAAAAAATATGTGTCGGGTGATAGGTGGGTAGTGTTATTAAATTTAAAAAATAATCGAACGTTAGAACATCAATATGAAATGTTCCCAAACATACCTAACCATGCCACAGGAAATCTTGCCCCGTGTTGGACCATAACATGAAGAGTTTTAAACTATTCCGAGCACAAGTTATTTATTTTGTAAGAGAAAATATAGATATACGAGAAAATTGTTTTTTTGGAAAGCAATAAAATATATAAAAGCCTTTTATAGACTTCACCTATGAACGTCACTTTGTACCAGGGCTGTCTTGTGCGCCTGTGACTCGTACAATATTTTCTATGCATTTTACAGATGTTTAAACTTATATTATTTTTTACAAGAAACAGTTACTCGACTCGAAACATTTGATATAGTAAAACCCCAAAAATTAATTTGCTAAAGTTATACTATAATTCTTGTATTACTGTTAAGAGTATTGTCGTTAATAACTGTACTGAAATGATGTTCTGTGAGTTGGGTTGTAAGAAAACATGCCTGTATACCGTTTTAATACTTAATTAAATATATATAAATACAAATGTGATTATGATAAATATAATCTTCTCTTCGCTGCTTAAATGTCATATACGTACGGTACAAATTTATATTTATCTGCAATAACAATGCAATAGGTCGTGTGCAACTCGGCACATTGTTTTATCAATTCTGATTGTGATCGTGTTCATCATCATGCGGTTATATCACTTGTATATAATTTGCTTGTGTTGATTTCAATTTTTATTTTTTTTGACATTTAAGCAGTCAAGTAGCAGTAGTCGGAGATTCCTACTTGAAAATGATTATAAATAAATCTGTTGTTAAAATTTTTTTTTTTTTATTTTACCCGAAATGTGCAAAAATCCGAACATATAGCAACTTTTTAATTGTTCACCCTATTATGAGTTACATTATAGCAATTGCCATTTAGTGCATTATAGGGAGATATAACAATTTTCTATTGTTTACTATTGTATTTATCTATTTTTAATAGGATTAATTGACTTCAATAAAAAATTGCCTCTCCAAAATGACTTCTTGGAATAATTTTGAAGACAGCGCTAGACGGACATAATGCTAGTAGAGGGTCATTCGATCTGTCGAGACGTAGCCTCACACGCTGCCCGGCCTCGGCCGCCGTCGCCTAGCGGTCTAGGTCAGTGCTCTCCGCGGCCGTACGCGAGCTCGGCGTGGTGCTTCGATCGATACATCGTAACATTATTTGCATCGTTATGAACCGCGGTACGAGTACCATTGGAGTATCAAATT
Organism: Mysoria ambigua; assembly: GCA_018245875.1. NCBI lineage: Eukaryota > Metazoa > Arthropoda > Insecta > Lepidoptera > Hesperiidae > Mysoria > Mysoria ambigua. The sequence goes on along the minus strand of DWEI01002260.1, from coordinate 11,003 downwards.
GGAAATGCCTACTAGTGGCTCGGAGTCCGGAGTCATGCCAGGTTAAAGGCGTATCATATATTCGGTAGTGGGACATGCGAGGGTGTATTACACTCCTCTGCTTACATTTTATATGATCACAGGCGTGATGTTACGTTTATTATTTTAGAATACACATTTTTGTTGCTTTTTATGTAATGTAAATAATACATCATTTCCATAAATAAAAAATAACTGATTTCAAACAAGGGGGTAAGTTCTTATTTAATATAAAAATTGTATGTAGTACGGCATAGACGGTTGCGTTTTACGTAATAAAAGAATCCAAACAAATCGTATTTTCATTCAATTTTTTTACATAATAATGGAAACAAAGCACATGAGCTGATAATTTAATTCAATTTTCATGTTATACCTAACTACGCCATAAACATGACGCAATGACAGCCAATTGAAAAGACGCATTCTCACACATCGGAGGTAAATCGCAATTAAACATAGTCTAAATTAAAACTGGCAAAAATATATAACCAACAAAAAAAAAGAAAAGTCATCCTTCTATTTAATACCTTAGACTTCAGATATAGTCGAGTCTTCGCTTTGTCAACTGTTTAAGTAATAATAAATTTAAGGCACACACGTATTATTAAGGAAAAAACGTTATGTGTGTCATTCCACATGCTTAAATACGTCACATGCAAGTATGAAATTTATTTCATCATACAATGGGCAGGTTAACTTCACCATCCCATAATGGCAACCAAAATGATCCAACGATCGTTTATATCAAACCATGATACATTTCTTTTTGAATAAAGTAAACGCATATCGTAAAATAACGAACCAATTATGTCAGTAAATTTTTATAAGTGACCTTAAGTATTCGTTTAAATATTTATCGTTTCATCAGAAAAAGAAATGGATTTGACAGATGATTAAAACTGTCTTTATTGTAAGGTTATGTGAATTGAGTATTCGGAATAAAATATTGTGGGCATTGTGTGCTTGTTGTTAATGGTAATAATTTTACGCCACGTGACAGCTAACACACTTTTCTTCAAGCGCATATGCCGGATATAACTTTTCAACAAGAGTTATTGTGTGCGTGTGTTAGATTAGATGGCCGCTCTGGTATTTACTACGCAATGTATAGTGGACACTGGCCAGATTACGCGGCACCGGAGCGCCATGACGACATCAGCCGCGAGCAGTGTTCGTTATTCAAATGTTCAGCATACTCTTTGATGTTCAGTGTGCGCCGGACCGGCATCGAGTTGTGACGCGTCGCGGCATCGCTCCAACCGCGACCGATCGATAACACGCGGCGTCCGCTCGACCGAGACTCGGCCGCGACAAAACAATATCAATCCATCTCATCCTCGCATTTGAGGAGATCTTCAGTTGTCGTATATGCTAAAATTTATAAGAACTCTCGGCACCATGAAACCACCGACAAACGTAAGTAATTTTTTGTTATCCTATACCATCGAGATTTTTATAAGCCCTTATAATTTTTTTATTGACTGATTATGTTCTACTTTTCTACTTTTACAAGAATAAAAACATTGAGACACATGCCACTTTTTATCGAAATTGGAATGTTTTACAGTTATGTGAACAGTAGTAAGAATAGTAATTTATGCCCGCTGTTTGGCAATAGTCTCATCCCCTATTTCACAGTGGGATGTGATCATAACTGTTGAAACGTGGGAGTGTTGTAGTACACTTTTCTGCCTACCTTTGCGGGGTCACAGGCGTGACGTTACGTTTAGGATGAATTTATTTATTTATAGTTTACAATTTTGTTTTTATAATATCACACTGCAGCAGAAAGCAAAACAACTATATCTCTCCAAAGGGGTAGGCAAAAGAGGGTAGTACACTCCCAAATTTCACTAGTTATGTTTGTCCTATCATGGAATAGGAGGTGAGTCTAGTGCAACACACCGAGCACAGATCCAGACTACGAATCACAACTAAAAATTTCAAGTTAGACCACCCAACTTTATTTGAACCGGAGATCAATTCCAGGGCGTCTGTGTCGGCTGTCATGATTGCGGCAACTAGAACAACAGTATTCTACTTACTGCATACTTATTTGTACCTTTTTTCATCACTTCTATTTACATCCAATCTTACAATAGGTAAGTGTATTGTGCACCTTTAAAACAACAACATTAATAGAGCAATAGACAATCATGTTTGTTTTCTGTTATTTGTATTTTTTAACAGTCCAGTTTCAAGTATAGAGAATAGAATGTTTCAAAAGTACAAGAGAACATATTAATAAGTACATTTGAACGAAGAGGATAAAGTGTAGATTGAAACTTTCAATTTTAAAAAGATAGATTATTAAGTAAAAACATAGTACAGAACATTTATATTTTTCCTCTTGATTTTCCGCAAAATTTGTTGAGTTGTTTTAACATGAGGCAGTGTTGATGGTGATCAAATTTTCAGAGTATACTTATACATTGATTTGTTTCCATTTTTCTTTATTTTTGAACTAAGATATTTAATTAAACTCCAGTTCATTATTGGGATTCTGTATAGATAAAGAAATAAACGTGTGAACAACAAACACAAGGAGGTACTATACGCACAATCACCACACCTGCGGGCTGAACATTAAACGTGAAATTATCTCATACTGATTTTCATCATCATCATCAACATCATCATCTGCCTATTCCCGTCGATTGTTGGACATAGGCCTCTCCAATAGCACGCCTGCTCACAATGATCCATAGCTGTCATAATGATCTAAACGTTGTCAAATTAGAACAGAACAGATTACTCTCCACTATGTTGTCAGCTTCGCTAACATTATTTTAATAATGACGGAGCCTATATCCAAAAAGAGCTCTACGACTGTATGTAACAAATGAAGATTATTACTTGTTCAACATTTTGGTTTGTTTGAGCGCAATGGACAATGTTTCTTGTTTCTTCTTAAGCGAGCCATTTTTCTTTCGGATTGTGTAAGTAATAGTTTTTAAAGGAAAACGTTGAACAAAATCGTAAACTATGTAGTACTGTATTTAAGTAAATAGGGTTTAACTTTAAATAACTGTACGACTGCTGAGCTCGCTAAATACCAATATTGCTGCCTACATAAGTGAATTTATGAGATGGCAAACAAACATTGCATTTGTTTTTTTTTACAAAATTTCTAAGATGGCATACAGTCCGTCGTTGATAAATGACACTCCTTTACTAAGTTATTTCGACAAGCGCTTTTTAGACAAAGGCTCTCTTTGACTATTCTCTGATAAGTACTATTTATCCGTCATGTATATCATGTAAAGCAGCCATTGTTTTTGAATATGCGGTTAATTGCAGTCGTGTGAGATCTGATAATACTGTAACATTCATTTCTTAACAGTTATCATAGTGTGGTCTGACCTTATGTCGATAGTGAAAGAATTTCGTATATCACCCGTTTCATACAAATTTGTTATTGTGTTGTCTGGTTCGATGTAAGGCCCTGTCTGCTCATAGGCTATTTTATACATTTGCCGCGGTGCTCAAATAAAATTTCGACATTTTATCTTTATATAAATGTGATACATTTGTATTAAATGTTGCGAACATGTCACTTAATATTTTGGAAAACTTTAATATATACACAAACAAGCTATATTAATGTTAATATTACGAAGTCAGTGTTTTATACACAGTACTCGCTACTAAGGCAAAAAAACACTTTTTGCTCTTCAATTTTTTTGTTTTTAGTAGAATGGTACTATAGTCAGCAAACTTTGTATATATGACTTATGAGACTTTGTTCGTATGTAACCAGCATTTACACTTTACATGTGTTTACAAAAAAATATTTACACGCGCTGAAAATACACTAATCTGAAAAACCCTTAACTAGGGCAATACGGAAAATTCTGGAAACATCGTTAGGTAAGCTATCTTATGTGCCAAAAGATTACTACTTACTTGTTTTTACGCAGGCAAAAGTAATTTTGCAGTAGTTTACGAGTTAGTTAATAAACGGAATATTAAGTTAATTTTTGCCGTTTCGTTTTTCATCTAGGTCCTTTTGAAGGAAATAAATAATGTTATGGAAAAGCATGTGTCGTGTGAAGTATTTTTTCATGTCGTGTCTTTTATATTTTGTATTGTGGTGTTCTGGTGAAACGTAGGCGTAAACTACACCCCTCTGCCTACGTCGTCGGAGACTACAGGCGTGATATTACTTTTTTTATAATACCATCATTATTGTACACAATACACATAATACACTCCTGTACAACCTACATATTATTTTTATTTGCTATTGAGTGATGTTTACATTATTGTATAAACAGCACTCGACACCTGGCCTGGGGCCTGACGCGAACTCTTAATGAGGTATACAGACAGCGCTTTGTAATTTTTATAGTGTAATATAAGATTGCGCGTACGAAATCGCTGGTAAAATTACCTTAACCGTTTTAAAATTACTCATAAATTACTCCGCCAATAAAGAAAGTCGAAGGAACATTTAAATGTTTCAAGGTTACAATCGTAGTCCAAATTCGGTGCTGACTTAATGGTTTTTCGAAAGAAAGAAAAAGAAAACTTTCTTTTCTGTTTCGCGAAACCAGTTCAGTCGAGATGTGTTTTGGGAATGCAAGGTCAATGGTATCGACTCTCAAATCCTCAAAAAAACTTTTTTCCAGATACATTTGTATAGCTTGTTTATAATTATTAATTATGTTTATTTCACATTTACATTACTATGCGAAGAAAGTGTAGAAAAAGTATTTTATTCTAAGCACAGTCACATTTAATAGTAGCACGGGCCCTCGTTCATGTTCCTGTTGTGATGAAGCCCGCCTGCCACCGAGACAAATAACAGTGTTAAGCAACAAAATAAGCTTAAATGTGAAAATGTAACATTTACTACACTATTTTGTATACACGAAATTGACTCGCACATAACATTTTCGGATTAAGTCGGTCATAGTGTTATAAATATTAATGAGATACTAGAGATGATAATTACTACGCCTGAAATTCCGATAAGAACGATATAATATCACGCGACCTGGTTGTCAAGAGGCTTACGGCGGTGAAGGTCGCGACCCTCAACGTGAGCTAACGGGCTGGAAGAGACGGAGAGAGCGAGGGATAATATTTAATTCGTTTTCCCAGAGCGTCCTGCTCCACGATGTGGACATACCCACGAAGAAAGCGACCTTCGGCATGGGGTGCTTTTGGTCCAACGACTCTCTGTTCGGCGCGACGCTGGGTGTGATTCGCACGCGGGTGGGATATTCTGGCGGCACCACAAAAAACCCACACTATAGAAGCATGTAAGTACGCATAATTAAGTATATGAACGGTATCTATATATAGCTTAAAATTAACTAATTCTTAAAAAAGTAACTGCAATTAATCTTCTACATTTGATATTTAAGTACAGATAAAAAATGGCCCTAACCGCCTATGTGCAGCAGCCGGGTTGTCATGCGAGAACTTGTGCTTTACGATCGCTAATCCGCGTGCCCAGTGTGGGGATTGTGGGCATAGCTCCTCAAGGGAGGCCTACGTATATTAAGGCGATGCTTTATTGTTCAGATTTAAGTATTAACCGCTGTGTATTAAAAGTACCAATTATAAAACTGTCAAAAACTATACATGTATAGTAATAACTACGTCATCTTGATGTAAATATTAATCAAAGCAAATCATCTTTAAACACAAAGAACAACAATTGTAAACGTATTCAAAACGTATTCATATTATCGAATTCCACTTAGTCTTGACATCTACACGTGCCAGTCTGCATATTTACGAATGTCATCAATGACTTGCAGAAAAAAATACGCTAATCGCATAGCTCTCCATGTTCTAACGCCGGTTGGTAAAGGTTGTGCAATCGGAGTAATATAAAATTAATTTACGATGTTTATTATTGTATCACAGAATAATAAATATACCTCTATGTTTTTACAATAAAACCTTTCATATACGACATAAAGTAACTTAACTTTACAAACATTGGCTTTAAAGCGTCATGTCATTATAATCTATTGAAATATTTAACACCTGTCTGTATTATACAATAATACCTACCGTATATATAATAATACCTATGTAATGTTAATTATTTTTTCATTCCAAATTTTTATTACTTCCGTCAGTATAAGGAAGAACATAGTGCGATAATTAGTATTAATAGCACAATTTTGTTGTTCAATATTTCACACCTTAATATGTACAATTGATCAATTCCCGCCAATACAGCCGTGTTCTTCCTAACTGCCAGCGAAATACTATCCAGTTTCTTATAACTAAATAGTTAGCGTATTTTGCATAATTCCATGTGTTAAAAAACTAATCTTTTTTTAATAGCTACATATGCTCGTATTTAACTGCAATATTACTAGGATGCGGCGCGCTGGCTTAGAAAGTGCGTATTAACTCTTGTCTTCAATCCTTACAATTTGTATACAGATGGTAGGTACATACAATACATGTTTTTAAAACCATAGATATTATACCATAGAATGGGATAGATAAATTATTTAACCATAATAGTATTTGCCTTCTAATAACAAATATCATAATTTGAAAATGGCAGCTCGGCTAAAACCGCGGGAAAGTTATTAATTAAAATATGTACTTTCCATCATATGAGATTGATTTTTTTAATAACAACATACCTAACAGAATAACATTCTGAATAAATAAAATATGACAGAAACAAATAGAAAATCGAAAAATGTCTATTACTGCATTCTATTATGCGAAGGCACTTTGAATTACTCAAATTTTCCATTTAATTAGTTATCTCTTTTACTTTACGCATCATTTATTGTATATGATAATCAATATTTTTATTGTTCAAGTATTAATGAAAAAGGCCGTAGATTCCCTCGCTTGCTATCCGCGTGTTGAAAGACTGTTTTTTCTAAACGTAAGCGCTACTGAAATAAATTGTAATTAATCAAAATTGGCGCATTATGATTTCTGATGGCGTGACAGTCACATGTTTTCTTGCACATCGGAACCGCTGACGTCTAAAGTGGGCCGGTTACCTGTGTTGCCTTCGTTTAATTCCTCTGTAAATAACAATGTTACGCAACGTGCTATTAGTGCCAGTGTTTCACACGAAGCCCCGAGCCACGTGTAATAGTTTCTTTATCATTTTAATTACCCGTATTATATTACTGCCCTTGCATTTAATGCAACATGAGTAATATTAAGCTCATCCAAGGAAACCAAATCCAAGGAACATCTATTGTTTGCATCAGTTTTAAATTTTATTGTATCATTATCAATACAATTAGCTATGAACAAAGTGCCCATATTCTTGTCTATATAACTAGTATTCCTGATATGACTCGTAACTGCTGAAATTTCTTTGCGTAGCACTGCCGGGATTACAGCTGTGATGTTACGTTACGATAACTCATAATCATGTAATTCATTACTTCTAAGTCGCAATAATTAACCCTTTTCTATCCATCATAATAGCATTCAAACGCGATTCTATTTTTAAATAATAAAAAAACCAATGTCATTCGACCGCTTAGAATCGCGAGCGATATAAAAAAACTAGTAAAGAATAAGATAAGCCCCACCCGCTGAGTTAACGCGCGGTACAATCGAAAAGAGGAAATGTATAATAGATTAAAGTGTGATATTTCGATTTTCCGCATTAGCGGAAGCCAAGGTTGTCTACGCGCGAAGGTCGAGGCGAGCGCGCATCTCTCGGCGCACGCACCGACGCGTAACAAGCGCGAACTATTTATAAACATATCGCAAACGTGGTGAAAAAAGAACGTTTCATAACTAATTCGTTATTCAGTTGTGTAAATATTGGAACATCATAAGTGAGGTACTCCATTGTATGAAGGGTCAGGCGACCTTAAGATCTAACTGATAGTTTTGTAGGGGACGCAAGCTTAAATTTAAAAAGTGATATGACAAAAATGAATGCGAAAGAAGGACGAGAAGATATGTTATGATAGACATTTGGTACTTTATGCTGTCTGCTATAGTTTTGGCGTGATGATATATTAATAATTATACCAAAGTCAGAACACAACGCAGTTGAAACTCAGATCAAGTAAATAGCTTCCAAGATAACTAAAAAAATTAAATAAGTATACACTTTATATACACAATAATTCAGGCACTTCATAAGTTCGTTAGATGAGAAAATTATTTAATTTTTGATGTAAAAAGATAATTGTGATACTGGCAATTAAGAATTTAAGTTTTATCGATAACTGCAAGTGGCGAATAATATGATCTCACCGACATCCGCAGAGGGGACCACACGGAGGTGATAGAGCTGGACTACGACCCCAGGACTGTCACGTACGAGCGCTTGCTGGACATGTTCTGGGCCAACCACGAGTACGGACTCACTACTAAACTGAAGAGACAGGTATTTTTTTCTTATTATGATTTGTTGGGAAATAAAAACATGAAAATACGTAGTGGTCGCGCCTCATGACCATTGTGCACATTATCTACATCACCAATAAATATATACTAGGAAATGTTAAAAATATTTAAAATGTGTATAAAATACTCATTCTAAATTCTTTAAAATATTCATTCTAAAGTAAACATTACATCCGTTTTGCTATACACGTAACGTTTGAAGGGCAATTATTCATCACACAGAATGTAAATTAGCATAGGTAACTCATACTCTATCTATGAACTGAACTCTATCAAAATCCGTCCAGCCGCGTCAGCGTGAACGCGCACCATACACGAACAAACTTTCGCATGCAGACGCAGTAAGTAAACGGCCAAACTCTACGCAATACTGCAATCAACGAGTAGAGTCACGATACGATAATGTAGTTGAAGCCGTGAGTAATTAGAGGTTCACAACTTTATCGCTCATTGCGTTTGTCTAGTAATGATGACTTTTACACGGTGTTTACTTGGAAAGGAAATTGAGCTGTATTATCAATCGATTGCTCGTGTTGAGCTGTTAAAATTGAATGTAACTTAAAAACTGATATTGGTCGCAATGTTCTTTTGTTTTATTCGTGGGCACGTGGGACTCTCTATAAGTCGTGGGATATGTACAATTGATGCAATATTGATGGTGTGCGATTATAAATTTCGTGTTGCACAATTTTGCTATCCCACAGCTGGTCATAAACGTTCGAAGTCTTCACTCCACTTAAGTACGACCAGGCAGACTTGTGGACTAATTGTTTAAAAGCAATCTTTAGGCAAAGTGTATCCTCATTAACTGGTTGCCAGTGGTAGAGTTTCATCGCGGTTACTTTTATAGATTACTGCACCTCACGAGTCACGGCGACTAAATACGAAGTGTATGTTTGAAGGCCGTGGTCAGCGTGGAGGAGGTACGTTCGGTCGGGGAGGAGATATTTGGCACGCGGCGTTCTCTACGTACCTCCTACGGCATCGGGCGTGAAGGAATAACGTTTAATAGTAACGTGTATAAATCACTCACCCGATGAACTGGACTACTGCGTTACTGGACGTAAATGTATCTGGTGCGACCGTGGGCGCGCTGCACTGCTCTGCCGGCGGCCGGCGAGACCGTCCGGGGGCTCGGTCGGCGGGCGCGTGGGTGTTCCGACGGACCTCGCCCAGCGGCAGATGGTGGCGGGTCTCGCTGAAATTACATTCAAGGGCCGCCATATTCTGCCATAGACTGGCGCTCGGGAATTGAATCGTATCGTATAAAGTGAAAACATGTACGTATAGTGTAATATGTACGATGTGGTACTGTACATGATGGACGTGTTGAACATCACGCTTTTAATCCGTGAGGCGGTGGGCAGAGTGTGGTACACGCACGGTTCGTGAGTAGCGTTCACGTTCCACTGTGGACGAGGCGGTGCGTCTGTTGCCAAACACCGGGCGCGTGTCCGCGCTCCGAGCCTGGTCTGGTGGAAGGTCTGGTGAGAAAATTAAAATGGGCGTATCGCTTTAGAGAACCATTTGTGAACGGTAACAATGGTCACTGGTCGTGACACTGACCGGCGGCCGTGAGCGCTGTGGCGAGGGTCCGTCGACTACGAAGGATGAGTCTATTGATTTCCACAACTGCAACTGTCTAAGGATAAATTGTCTGTTTCAGGAATAAAATGTCGAATTTTATTCCTTTCTCTAGCCGACTTACAGAGAGTGTGGTGACACTGGTTTATAGGAAAGAATTAAGCAGACTAACACTATCGGCAGTCGTTCTAAAATGTTTATTTATAAACATAATTAAATTTTTAAATCTGTGAAATATAAATGTGACATTATAACATTGACAAGACAATGTTAGTAAGTTACTCCGACTGGCTCGCCGGTAAGCGCGGCTGCTGACCACGAGGTCCCGGTGTCGAGTCCCCGGTCTTGTACTCTTAGATGTGCTAGACATTGACTTTCAGTAGTCTCACGTAATATTATTGATAATATAAGTTTAAAAGTCAATACATATACAGATATGCGAGTTAAATAAATAAGACAAAATATTATAATGAGATAAAAAAAACTTTAAAGATTTATCTAAAGTATTATATTTAAATAAGTACACAGTTGTTATGTAAATAATAGATAATCAAACGATTTAAACACAGGTGGGGAAAACAACGTGACTTATCAATAAACGATACTCGTTTTAATAAGTTTCAACCAGGTCATAGGCACAGGGATAAAACGATATATCAATAATTATGTATATACAGATACAATGTACCCACATAGATATATACATAAAAATATCTATTTCTATATAGTATTATATTAAAAACATAGCATAAATGTTATTATTATTATCATATCATCGAATCAGCTCAGCTGGAAACTGTACTGCTTAGAAGATGAGCGAATCCTGTTCACTTCCAACATCTGCGTTCATCGACATCCGTATCATTAACGGCTCAGTCATTGTTTCAAAGAAGTAGACAAACGATTGATTGCCTCGTTGGTCGTGTTGGTTGCTGGTGCGACTGCCGTTCGGGAGGTCCCGGGTTCGATTCCCGGGTCGAACACTACAAAATTTTCTAATTTAGATTTTCTAGTAGTGGTTCGGA
>DWEI01002259.1:0-14705 GCA_018245875.1 Mysoria ambigua | reverse complement strand
ATCACTAAATATAAGAAATTTGTAGTTAATAATTGTAACTTATTATTACATATTATGTTGTATGTTAGTATTTTTTTTAATTTGAAGGGTAATTTTGAAATAGTTTTTTTGAGGCTATACCACTACTGAGCTTTTCAACTGGGAATGTACTTATTTCTATCACCCCAATTGTATGAAGATCGACAAAGGTCAATGACGGGATTCAAATTAAGAACAATTTTGAAATTATAGTTTCCAGGTCTTGCTAATGATAATTCTTTGGCGGAAAAATGTGTAATTCTAACATGATTTTTATGTCCAGAGCTAATTCATCGTATCAAGAGATGGAGGTGAGGACGGAGTCAAGTCTGTCTCTCCGCGACATACTGCCAGTAAAAGCTAAATATTACGACAAGAACAAAGCACCAAAGCAGCTGGGACAGCCCACTATAGTCTATTTTCATGTCACCGTACTGTCTTTGGATTCTATTAACGAAGAGAGCATGGTAAGTTAAACGATTTTTAATAGTAATTAATCCGTCTTATTGGAAAATTCCTTTTTTATTTCACCCTTATCAACAGCATGAGACTTATATAAGAAAAAAAAAGAAATATTTATATAAAATCTTGAGAAAATTGCCATCAATATTCCGTTAAACATTTTACTTTGAAGTTGGTTTGTACGTTATATTCTTTTGAATAATTCAGCAAAATCCGAACTCCGAGCGATTCTCATGGAGTTTTAGTATAGAGATAACAATTTTTACCCAGAGAAAGGAGACCACTAATTTCTATACTTCTTTAAAATGTAATTTTAGAATAGTAAATTAAATGTAGAATTATTGTACAGAAATTATTTAAGTTTCCATGCGAACACGCTCATGGAATACAATTACATTGAAATAGTTTTAATTAGATTTAAATAAATCGAATTTGATATTTGAATTCTATATTTGATTTCGAATTTTATATTTGATATCAATGTTGATTGATCTAAATGATACAAACACAAAATTTTCGTTGCAATGTGTAAGTAGGATTAGTTACAACTTGCTCCACTGGTTTGTAAAGTATTATGTATTGATGCTTCTAAGGCTAATGGTTGTAAGTGGATTTCGCTGAGGCCAAGTGAGAGCAAGGTGTGCCTCAAGGATTAGTTTTACTTGTAAAACTTCTTCGCATTGTGCTTACCGAGGCTTATCTTCTAATTGTTTTACTTAATAATTTCTTCATTTAAACATTTATAATTCTTCATCTTGTTTTGTATCATTTTTTATATTACATTTGTTTCGTTTTGTGGTCTACAAAATTAATCGCCACCAACATGCGTACAAGGTGCTTCCGAGTAGTCACTCAGGAAACGACTGTATTAAAGATTTGGACTACATAGGTTGATATTTATGCTAAGTATTGGATAGGTACTATGACTTAATTCATATCGCAATTATTATTCAACAGAATGTAATAAAATTTAAGTAAAATGGATTTTCCTTTTAGCGAAATATGATATTGATTTTATTCTGGTATTATTGGCGTGATGATATTGAATCAGTAATTATTTAAAAAATTTACGTTCTATATCAAGTCTACTCGTCAAGTTTTACGTTTCGCTACTTATATCACATGGCCCGTCATGGCAAAGACGAAAGTCTATTGCCATACAATGGGCAAAGGTCCTTGCTCCAAGCCATTACTAAAAATGAGAACTCAGAATCAGAATCTAAATCAGAAAGATTCTACAGTATCGACCCGAAAATGGAAACCTAAGACTTCGCCCAGCGGTGACGCTTGGAACCAGTCAACAAAGAGGCAGTCAACTATACTTATATAACTAGATTTAATGCGTGCACACATGCCGCATTGACCTTACTCGTCATATACCAGCAGTTATGTATCTTCGTATACATAGTATGCAACATTGTAAATACTACGTCGTTGTAGCAAATGTGTTCATTATTTCATAGAAAAAGCAAATAGACATTCGCTAGTACACCTGTATCCTGATGCCTATGTTAGATAACCGTGAGGCTATTCTAAAAGCTACTGACGTTCGCTGATATAATCGTTCGGTATCGTTCGGTAATATCTATCGTTAAGAGTGAACAATTCTTTTGTTTTCGTTACTACCCTTGTAAAATGTACTGAAATGTATTTCTAATTATAAATTTTTATTTCGACGTTTCAGACATACGTAGCGGATATATTCCTCGCGCAATCCTGGAGGGACCCGCGGTTAAGATTACCTGAAAACATGCACGAGGAGTACAGAATTCTCGATGTGGAATGGTTAAACAAAATATGGAGGCCGGATTGTTTCTTTAAGAACGCGAAGAAAGTCACTTTCCACGAGATGAGCATACCAAACCACTACTTGTGGTTGTACCACGATAAGACACTGCTGTACATGTCAAAGTTAGTGGTATTTTTGATAAATCTAGTTCCAATTAAGTTTCATTACATTCGAAACGAGATGTTAGGTATCCAAAAAATTACACTTCTGTGAGAATCTTTCATTCAGACTATTTTAAATGCAATATGGGAATGATAGGAGGTAATTGAATTATGAGAGGAACATTCAATTGTAACAAATGTTATTGTTGTCTTTGTATTTGGCGGTCGATGAGGGTGTATATTAAAATTAATTTTGGTATTCCAAATAATTTGAGTTGTTTGCACACGTTCCAGGTTGACTCTGGTGTTGTCATGCGCGATGAAGTTCGAATCCTATCCTCACGACACGCAAAGCTGTTCAATGATGATAGAGAGCTGTGAGTAGTTGTTTGATAATATCCGAATATTCCATACTTTTTGGTTTGTTCATTTATTTTTTTATAAAAGTTTCGAATTAGTTACGTTAGTTGCTATTTTTTTTGCTATATTTTTTTTCATTATGTTCATCTGTTTGTGTGTTCACAATATTTTCTTTTATTAATTTTATTGACAACTTATTATATAAATTACATTATTCAATTCTACAACAACAAAAAGCAATGCTCCTTGTTTATGAATGGTCAATACGGCATGTGTTATCGTTATTTTCATTGTATATTCCAGTGTCACACACAGTCCACGATCTGGTGTTCATATGGAACATGACGGACCCGCTCGTCGTGAACCCGGACATCGAGCTGCCGCAGCTGGACATTTCCAACAACTACACCGCTGACTGCACTATCGAATATTCTACCGGTAATTAGTATTTGCATTGGAAATACATACATATCTTCACGCCAGGTGCCTAACGGGGTAGGCAGAGAGCACGAAATGTCAAATATCTCTATAATTACAAACCTGCCGCGCCTCCTCCACATTCATAACTCTTTTCGTACATGCACGCCGGTTTCCGAGACTTCTGACTCCCCCATCAGCCAATATTAGAATTGGAAAAATCTTCAAAAATCCTGTATTTTCTTATTTACTAAACAACGTGTTAAAAACAACTGAAGCATCGTCAAAATATCACTACGCGTAACCGCTATTGAGAAAAATAAATTTAGAATAAGATTTAGGACCTTTAATGTCTTAGGTTGGTAGTGAATACATATATACTGCCCACCATACTCATAATAATAATTACGGCATCAAAGTTGAATGACGACAGTAAGAATAAGGATTGTATTGAAAGAAAAAATAACCTTTGGAGACCTCCAGGTGACTAACAGTCCGCCATTGGGCAAAGGAAATTGTGCACTCGTACAATGTAACCGTATCGTGTTTGGAATTATTTATTTTCGATCATTTCACATATACGGGTTCGATATGGTGCGTACTCTATGTACAATATGTGCGGTGTTGCAAGCTGCTTGCATTGTGTTCTTTCCTGAATATTTTGTGAGTTGAAGTATAAAATAAGAGACAAAGCTTAAACAAGGGCTCCGAAGGTGGCTGGCATTATGTATATGTACAATCTGTTTCTGGAAGCTTCTATAATCACTGGAAATGGTATCCACATATTACATTATTGCTAAACAACTGAAAGTTTATTAAGTGAGCCTGCTGATCTGAGCTATGTCTGTCACTTAGGAATGTATCTGGAAGAGCAATTGTTCGTTCACTGTTTGGGGGTAAAATTATCTACATCATCAGAATTATTTATATCGTGTGCAAAAAATGGTGTAGTTTCATAAATGTCTGGTGATTATGGTGCAGGCTTAACCTACATGGTCGTGAAAGCCAAGTACCATTGTATAATTGTCCATCCATTAAGCCTTACTTCCGCAGGCAACTTCACCTGCTTAGCCGTCGTGTTCAACTTGCGGCGGCGTCTCGGCTACCACTTGTTCCACACGTACATACCGTCGGCACTGATTGTCGTGATGTCCTGGATCTCGTTCTGGATTAAGCCGGAGGCCATACCTGCCAGGGTCACTTTGGGGGTCACTTCGTTACTGACACTAGGTAAGCGTTGAGTTTTTTCTTTTCTATATGTAATCCTACACCCGCTACGACATTAAATATAACTAAATGTATTATTGATAGCCGTTTCCTGCCATTTCCAAGGTTAATCTCCTGCTTTGGGCAACCTAAAGTCCAGTTGTTCCATTTAGTTTTTCCAGTGTGAATTAACGGAGAGATCTCGATATAGTAGCAAATGCATCTGTAGCTGTGTTTAAAACAATTTTGAGGCCTTTGACGAAATTTAAAGATTGTTATCTCCCATGAACAATAGGGATTGATTGTATAGAATATTGATAAAAACACTAGCACCTTTCCAGATACTGACCGCCTCTAGTTTAGTATATTACCTGCGCACTATCGTGTCAAGGCTCTGAGCTCCTCAGTTACTAAAAGTCTGTTCGATTAGGTAAAATCATCTAATCATCAGTAGTTAAGAGGCTATCCTTTTAGTTATTTATATTTATTTATTTATGTTAACATAGTTTTAGCTGTCATATAAATAATTTATTCAGATGGTTTATAAAGTCGATTTATCATAATCTTAGTACATTAACTAATCATTTGGTGCTGATGAAATATTTATATCATAACGATACATCAGCGGATAGTGTATGTCTAAACAGATTGGAAACATAGTAATGGTTCATAGCAGCCCAGAATATATCGACTGATCAATTTATCATTACTGTACAATCAAAACTCACGAACAGCCAAATTAAGTAATCGATATACACCCCTATCTCGTTCCACTGTCGGAACACGGCTCGCTCCAGAACGAGCGTGCTGAGGCCGCCGACCGCTCGCGTGGTTCCAGCGACGCAGAACACGCAGTCGCAGCAGAGCCTGCCGCCCGTCTCGTACGTGAAGGCCATCGACGTGTGGATGTCGTCGTGCTCCGTGTTCGTGTTCCTGTCGCTGTTCGAGTTCGCCGTCGTCAACAACTACATGGGCCCCGTCGCCACCAAGGCCATGAAGGGCTACTCGGACGAGGACCTGTCCAGGGAGCTGGACGCCTACAAGGTCAGCCGATCGCTCCGTTGCACGTTCAGTTGATACGAAACTTTGTGCTTCCTTTGTGTAATTATTGTTCAAGCAACAAGCTTACTTGTAGTATGCACTGATTAATGTTAGTCTTACTTTGTTCGTTGACATACGACTTTGTAAATGAAAACAGCAAATGTATGCGGATAAACTACATCTCTGTATTTATTTAGACATTTTTAATGATAAGATCAAATTCAGTTAATTTGGCTGTAAAACATTTTGTGATATGAGGATAATCACAGTTATATTAAATGATATAATTATGGTGAAACGTGGGAATGTTCTGCATTCCTCTACCTGCCTCTTCGGGGATTATGGGCGTGTAGTTACGTATATAATTCTTATTGGTACGGGATTTTTGACGAAAACTATAGACGACTTGATGTTTCTGTTTTCATATCCGGCTGCCTAAATACTTGCTTGTTAAGAATTTACTCCGAGAAAAAGATTGAGAGTATTGCTTTTTATTTGTGTCACTTGTTAATCAAGTGATGACATTCATATATTTTCAATTAGTTGTCTGTCCCGCTCATATGTTGTTTTCACATATCGATTGTTGTATTTTCCAGCACATCTTTCCAAATTCGGTGGACGCCCGCGCCTCCACGTCGGCGCAACTGCCGCAGTACGACACGTTCTGCGGCGGGAGGGAGACGGCTGTATACATCGATCGCTTCTCTCGCTTCTTCTTCCCCTTCTCTTTCTTTATCCTGAACGTCGTGTACTGGTCCACTTTCCTGTAAGCGATCCTGTGTACCGCATGCGTCCCGTGTCGTCCGCTCTCTGGACCATTATTGTACGTTGCTTAGGATGGATTTTAATAAATGCGTAATAAACAATACATACTAATAAAAGGACGTGCTAAAAGAGCGGTGAATAATTTTCGACAGAGTCCTACAGTTCTTGGTAAATGTAAAAGATCAAAGTATTAGAAAAAACATTTACCGGACATGCAGTCTGGACGATGTGGACTGCACATAGCATTCACCACGTATCATTTATTTTAGCTCTGAAGCTGTCGCTGACCTTGAGAGTGAAAACTGAGGGAGTGTTGGTAGTGGCTCATGCGCCTGTAACCTCTGCCATCGTGTAGCGGGGATTAGAGCGAATGATATAGTGCAGTAGGCACTCTGTTTGCGATGTTTCAAAGGACCGCGGAGTATATTATAATCATAAAATGATTAAGTTAATGTGCGTCAATACTTTCACTAACGGTCCGGTAATTAATGTTAAATTTTAATTTAATTTAGACCTAACAATATTTAATTATTTGGTTAACTCATAGTTAGTAGTAGTATTATATCTTTATTAGTATATAATTTTTAATATAAAATACAACTCTTTCGACTCAAAAAGCAAGCATTTGACGTTTGTCATGTCATGTGTTTTGTGAATTGATTAAAATTTAGAGATATCACATTTAGGTTTGCTAGATGCGGTTAATTCATTTATTTATTATACATATAAGTATGTATTGCACTTTAAATATTTGTAAATTGAAATTATATTTAAGAATAAAGTTTGTTTAGTAAGTTATAAGAAGTTTTAATTGTTATTCTTAAACGATACTTATACTAAATAAACGCTAAATATACGCTTTATTTTTGCGACTCAAAATAAAAGTAATGTCATATATACATATAACAATAGAGTCATTATATACATATTTTGCCGTAATTGTACACTAAACGTTTGTTTTGTCCCAATGTTGGTGATGGTGATGGTGGCAATGTGGATGATGACTCCAAAACTTTCCCAACATTTTCAAAATGTGTGCCTCGCCGTGTTCTCTTACTGGAATCATTTTGGTATTCTGAATATGTCCTGTACCGCCTGACATAATGCGATAGTGTAAAACACATTTTGAAAAGTCATTTTGAAGATTGGTTTGTTGAAAACAGCTAAAGTAAATTGTTCTTTAAAATATACTAGAGCAGTTTAAACTAATAATAAGCAATAAACAGGTATCTTGATATATTTCCTCCAGACGATATTGCTATGCTTTACACTCCTATAGCTATAGTTTGAGCAACTGAGGTGCTTAAACTCTACCTAGCAGACTCACAAGCTCCGCCTATTACGTAATACTACCTGACTATAACATACCCATTCGATGTTTGTAGATTATTATTAGAGTTCCTTGGACTATTTCTTGAAACCAAAGTCATTTGACTGTCATCGAATATATAATATATTATGAATCTCATATATTTCTTCATACACGACTCTCTGATAAGTTAAGTATCAAGAGAGCTTAATATTACAAGTATAATATTACAAGTTTGTAATATTATACTTGTAATATTAAGCCCTCTTGATATACATATTTATTTGTATATTATGTAGTTACATAATATACAAATAAATATGGATGTTTTATTCCCTCCAGACACAATATATACTTGTGTTCAGCACACAAATATTTATTGCGGGTGAGAGTCGAACCTATCTCGGCGCACAGTCGGGTTCACTAACCACTACACCAATGAGTTACTCATATGTCCATTTATCGTACCACTGTCGGACAGCCTGGTCGGTCGTGTTGGTTGCGTGGGCAACCGACAGACATATGAAACGTCATATGTCTGAGGCCTAATCGCCGAGTCGGGCACTGTAGGATTTTTCTAATTTTGATTTTCTGATGGGCTCCATGTACCCGGTGCACGGCAATAGACTCGCTATCCGTAGCGGGAGGTGGACGTGGCTGGTCAAACGTGGGAGTGTGGTGAACTCCTGTATCTCACTCTTCGGGAATTACAGGCGTGATGTTACATTTTACTGTTGAACGCTAGCGTCCGTCCAGATTGTAGTTAAACCGATGGAAGTGGAAACATAAGCCGATATCACTTGGCTATTATTCCATTTTAAATATTTATAATTTTAGATTTTATACAGGTACGGTGACCAGCTATCAGTCATGGCTACATTTGTCAGTTATCAAACATAGCTACTTATGTTATTTAAGTTTAAACGTAAAATTGATATGATAGAATATCTGTTTAAATTAATGACGATGTAGTTAGATACTTTGTTAATCTGGGGTTCAAGTCCGATACGCACCTAACAAAGATGTCTAGATGCTTATATGAATGGTAATTATGTTGGTCACCATTTTAAAATGTAACAACGTAAGGCTTACAAATAAAATAAAAAAGCAAAAGGTGTATTATGACATTTGCTTTATAATTGATTATTTTTTAGCTCCTTGTTGTAGAGTACTATTACTGACCAAAAGGTTCCGTATTTGATTTCAGGAACCATTTTAAATGGCTGAAACTGCATCGTCCTCATCAGTTTGCTTGTCCACTGCTGGATACAGACTTTCGCTGAGGGGTTTTTGCCCCTAATTCCTATACTGGCTATTATGAATCCCCTAAAATGGTTTTTGTACACAAACAAAAGATGTACCTGCACTGGACGCGATATATCATGTTTTTCGACCCGCTGACTCCAAATTTCAGGTTAGTTTAGGCCGCACACCCTTCAATTTTGAGTGAATTGCAAAAAATCGTAAGAAATAATGAAAATTGGATGTTTTAGTGATAAAAGTAATTTGTGCATCTAGCACAGGCATGATTTTCAGGAATGCATTTTGATCCGTTGAAGACTAATTTTGAGTGAACTTAGATCATAAGCCATTTTGAATCTAAGAAAATTGTAAAAAACCCAAGAAAATGTTAAAAATCGAAAAAAAAAACAATTGTAGACTCGGATCGAAAGAAATTTTCACATAGTTTAATCTGCTTAATCCTAATCTTCAATTCATTTGACCATGTAACTAGCACCTAATATTTGGATATCCCCACAGATTCAGAATTTTATTGGGAATTGGGATTGATCCCGACCTCGAATTAGGCTTATATCCATACAAGCCTATTTTTAATAGAAAACTAGCACCAAATAGCACCTCAATACAATTGGATACATCTCCTCAATTGTGTATTCATATGAATTAGATTTATATATAAACGACATTCCAGATTTATCGTCCAAATGTACGAGCTCCGGAGGTGAGCTACAGTTCTTTAAGAAACAAAGACTACGTTCCACGATCGCAACGACTATCAATTATTATCTATCTAGAAATATACACAAGTCGAATCAAATACAGAGCCCTGTTGCTTAAACTCGATAGACTCTTGCCCCTGTTTTTGTTACCGCTTGTGGCAAACTGCATTAACCATGCAAATGGCATGCATTGTTACTTGTACATGTGTGTAATAATTATACAATTTGGATAGACTGTTAAAAAGGCAGCTCGACGTTATAATGGCTCACAGAAGCGAGGTATGCGATTAAATTAGTTATTTATGGTCTAGACTTAGATTTTAGGTGCGTTAAGGGTGAGTTTGAATTTATTTATTTAAGCAAAGTGCGGGTCGAGGCTTGAGAATATGTATGTACGTAAATATTGGATTGCTTAAGCATTATACCAAGTAATTCATGATCAGGAATAAATGAAATATTAAGAGCAGTCATTTAGAAAGACAAACTCGTGATAAAAGTCAATTAATGCAACAAAAAAATATTTAAATATTAATATTAGTTTACTTATAATGTAATAAGTACTCGTATCTTCCTTAAGGTCATGGCGTACAAGTACTTGGAGGATTTGAAAACGTCAAGTCCTCGATGACGGAAGCCGTGGTCTAAAGGAAGGCCTCCATCCGCAGGATGTTCCATTTTTTGTTTGGAATTCTATTAGCAACGCTGTTTTAGATTAAAGGATTTAGTGGCAGAGACAAGGAATTTATATTCAATTAGTAATAACGGTCGATAATTATGTCGAATAATGTGAACATTTTGATTTGATAATACTTTCAAATACGAGGTAGGAGTGTTCGGCGGTTACATATCAATATAACTTTCATTATCGTGAAAAAAAAAACAATGTTTTTCTAAATTTATGATCATAACAAAAACACCCGTATAAGAATTGAGATGAAGTAAGTACCATTTATTAAAGCAGGTTCAAATACAGGTGCGTATAAATGACTTAATGAGCTTGTGAGTTTTGAACATTACAATTCCTATCCTATTAAGGTGAAAGAAAACATCGCAAAGAAATCAGAATATTATAAAGTACTTAATAATATTCTCCAAGCCGGTTCGCCAAATTTACAGATATAGGGTATATAATTTTAATCAACAGCCCGCTATATCGAAATCGTATGTTATAATCAAAGTTTTTTTAAAGATTTCAAGCGAAATATACTTGCAGGCTGTCCCTTAAATATGACCTCAACCGAATACGAAACGTCCTGCCGAAAATCGCATCACAATCGTATATATTTGCATACAACAACGCCGTCTAGACTTTACGTGACCTGAATCCGTCTGACCGTCTGCATTTGACGGATGCATTGCTACTTTTTTTAAGTTCCACGACCAGTTTTGGACGCTTGGTTCGAGCGAGAATTACAAATATCGATACATTAGCGCAACACCTAATTTGGATTCTACGTATGTGCCAGACAGTCTAGTACAGACAGATGTTGTGTATAACCAAATACTCAATTAATTCGCAGTATCCGTATTTCACTGTCGAGGTACGCCAAAGAGCTTACGCTGGCTAAACCGGTAAATAAAATTCAAACCATAATAAAATACCAGCATGGTAACCGGTGAAACGTGAGAGTATGAAACACTCCTCTGCCAACGTCTTTGAGGATTACTGGCGTGATGTTACGTTTATACTGAGAGTGTGTCAAATAGGACATCATTAATGTTGACAGATATAAATGTTTTCACCAGAAACAAAACATTTTTGTGGCATGAGGATAAAGGTAACTTCACGCCTGTAATCTCCTAAGGGGTAGGCAGAGGAATGCGGAATATTCCCACGGTTCACCAGTTACGTTTACGTCCGACTATGGAATAAGTGCTGAGCCTATTGCCATGCATAAGGCACATATCCAGACTCCGAACTACTACTAGAAGATCTAAATTTTGTAGTGTTCGACTCGGGAATCGAAACCGGGACCTCCAAATCGGCAGTCGCACCCGCAACCATCACGAACAGTGTAACATAAGGAGTCCGATGAAAGGTCACATTTGTATTGTAATTTTTTCATCTGAATCGATCGATCCTATATTGAAATTCCTATATTGAATGGTTCCAGGACTACGTCGTAAGGTCTTGTATAAGATACAATATATCTTCGATTATATTTTTTGAAAGTGTATTCGTCGGTTGTACCTTAACGAGAAGTTTCATTTTTACAAGTGATGCCGGGATGTTATAGGGTATATTCACGGAGACAAATTTACAACTGACAACAAGTGTTCTTGTTGCCTGTCTTGTACTTAACAAACGCACTCTCATGCCGTTAAAATCATAAAATTTTAATATGATCATAAATTTTGAACGTTTACTACCAAAGGGTTATTATTTCGCTTGAAATATCAGTTCGCGGTTAGACGTATACCGCTGGCTTGAAAAGTACATAAAGGCTAGAATAGTAAACGCGCACTTAGGGTCGGTAGATTTAATTTTCTGAACACAATCGATCTTAGAGCGTCAAGTGTGTATATAAATGTCCCGTTGGTCCGGTGGATGTAAAATAGACTTCTGTGTAAAGGTCCTAGGTTCGGTCCCCTGGTCGTGCAAAGTTACTTGCGATTTCCAGTGTTAATTTTAAGTCTGGACTTGCGCCCGGTGT
The DNA here is from genome assembly GCA_018245875.1 of Mysoria ambigua. Taxonomy (NCBI): domain Eukaryota; kingdom Metazoa; phylum Arthropoda; class Insecta; order Lepidoptera; family Hesperiidae; genus Mysoria; species Mysoria ambigua. Next base: position 2,622 of record DWEI01002259.1, on the reverse strand, counting down.
ATGACGATAAGCCATACTCCTCATCGATAAGCCGTATATCGTAACGGGTGATAAGTATTCTGCCTACCAATTCAGAACACAGGCGTAATATTATGTTAAAAAATGATTGTATAATATTATATTTGAAAAGCAATGTTTAATTATTTAAAATGGTGAAACGGTAAATTTCCTTTCGGCATTCAGACGTGTACTTCACCACTGTTACTATATTCACATATTCATTTCTGTATGTTTCTTTGTACATGACCCTATAAAGAATAACTTCTAAGTACAACAAGCCCGGCCGTTAGCTTTAAGCGCTGGTCGCTGAAAGCTATTGAAAATAAATAATACATGTTCCCTCGGAAGTGCTACTCAAAGAGAACTACATTTCATAGCGTGCTATAAAATCGCGCAACAGTAGGTCCTGGAGCAGACCGCTGATCCCCTTATCTCATGTTCCCTGAAATGACGTTTATTGTAACGCGTCGCGGTCCCCGCTAGAGTAATAAACTTGTAAAAGTTCTAAATACTATCGTGCTAATGTATAATTATGTATTTATAAACGAGGTTTTTTTATCATATAAACGTATAGGTGAATTATTCAAGTATTTTTTGTGCTTATTTATATTCGTATGTTTTTAAAATCTTTCACAAGTAATGTTACTAAAAACGACGCCATAGGATTACGTCTCGCTTAAGCAGGAAGTACATAAAGAAGTTAGTCAACGCTTTTAATTTTCGTTTATCTTATGACATATTTTAAAAACGTATGATACTGTCAATGTCATTATTAAATGAGATTATTCAAATTAGTATTTAAAAAACCTCACCCAATGAGTTATATCGAAATTGAAATATTAAAAGTTTTTGTAAATATCTTGCAATCACCAATTAGCTTATCGGCGACTTATTAATTATTAACAAAGATTCTATTATTATGGCGCCATAAATTGTAACAGATAAGTGTATAAATTTCTTACATTGACAGACGAACAGACAGCTTCTGATAACGACAATTAATTGAGTATTAATATAGATATTTCATTACATGAAACTGGAACGACATATACTAAGAATGTTAGGTAAGCGTTGAGAAAAGAACATTTGTTGTAATTAATTAAAAAAACAACATGGTACTCATGTTGGTTGAGCTTTTAGACCATACCAAGAACTGTTTCGGGCAGGGCCTACGCTGATGCCCGTTGGCGACTAGGGATAGGCAGGGAACGCCTTATCGCATCCATTTGCTCGCCAAAATCCTTTTTTTTTACACCGCCGGGGTCCTCAGGACAGGTAAGGCTGACTACCATTCCAAAGAAGTTAGATTAGAAACCCTTTTTGCTCACTATTACACTAAGAAAATAATTTGAAGAAAATGTGACATTTACATAATTATTAATAGGTAATATTATTTTCTTTATTGTTGTTTGAATTATTAAAATAAGCAATCAATTTTATTTAAAATGATAACAGTTCTAATGTGGCAAATTTGTGACATGGTTTAATGAATTTTACAAGGAATCTTCTTTATAGCTATTCATAACTTAGCTTTAAGTAAAACGTAAATCAAAGTTTACGATGCACTAAAGTGCGCTAGAGGTTTTGTAAAGAACATATACATATAAGTAATAAATTGTGTAAATACGGTCGGCACGAAATTATAAATAGAGTTTCACTTTAAATCGTATATGGACTGTCTTTTTTGCAACATGTCTGACAGGCGTCTCGTCGGGCCAAAAATATGCGAAGTTAATTCTGATTTGGTGTACATTTGCATGCGACGAGGTTGAATGACTAATGCACACGTCATGGACACCATAAAATAATGTTGACTCTGCAAATCGGACTTGCGCTATTGTTCCTAGTGTGCTCTATGTAGAGCATGTAGAGCACGATCTGACTGCCGTTTGACGGGAACGTCGAAGATGAGTGCCACGGTAGACGGAGTATAATTAATCTGTTGTTGCATAAAATTAAACGATGGCTATGCTCGTTGCAAAATTATAAATAGAGCAATGAAACGAACGGATGTCCGTGTGAGGTCGCCCGCATGCAGTCAATGCAGATTTCCGCATTATCGCTCGAATAGGGGAGGAATCACAAAGACCCCCGGGGTTGCTGAACAAAGCGGTCGTTGTACGTGCAGACGCTTCACATTGACCAATGCATACATCGGTTCGCGTTGATGGCACTTCGATCTTGTATTTACGCAGAAGTATATAGAAAATATTGTAGATGTATCGGAAACTGTCGATTCTTATTTTATTTGGATTGGGCATACATATGAATATTTTATAGAAATAATAATAACATTTGTAAGAGAAAAATATCCAAATGCCGATTTTAAGGTTTTAGTATGTATCCCATTCATGTTCAATAATATAGTGATTAATACATGTTACATATATAAATGTAATGTTCCGCTGTATGCGAATACTGTTATTTTTTGGAGATATCAACTTTTTAGACCACAAACCACGATTTAACTACCTTTATGAATAAATAATTAAATTAATAAATTTACTGATAAAACTCACCACCACTCAATAGGCTCACCACCTACTACATAGTGGGACGTAAACGTAACCGGTGAATCGTGGGAATGTTCTGCATTCCTCTGCCTACCCCTTCGGGGATTAC
>DWEI01002258.1:0-14710 GCA_018245875.1 Mysoria ambigua | reverse complement strand
CGGAAATCAATTCCACAATACGCTTGGTCCTTGTTTTAGTTTTATTGATAAAGCTGGACAGCAGCAACATCAGTCGAAAAGATTTCACGAAATATTTTTTATACAATTTTTTTGAAAATCCATCGTTGCTATCAAAAAATATTTTTTCTGCGCGTGCCATTTCTATCTCTTATATTTTAAAAAAAGAGAGATTTGTGGGTAACTATCCGCAAATCTCTTTATTAAGAAAACAGAGTTTATGAAGTTGAATATAATATCGTGTAAATTTCGATTCAAATAAACTGGCGCGCAGAGCAGAGCAGATTTTAATCATACTTCAAATAGAATTTTACCGTATTTCGACACAGAATATACTTAAATATCAATGATTTTATGGTAACAGGATGCTCGAGTGCCATCGCAAAATTATCAAAACGTGAAAATAGACTTTATTAAAGTGTGCTAAAGTTGTGTTTTAAATATTATCAAAATCTGCTGTGCTCTTCGCGTCAGTCAGTAAGGACATTTAAATATTATATATTTTAACGTTAATGAAAGTGAACTAATAACCGAACTGGACACTCATGGAGAAAATTATTAAAATCTACTTTGACCTAAGAAGGGTTGACTGGTGGAGAACTCCACTAGGCATTAAGTCTGTCCTTTGTATTACCAATTAATGCTGTACAATATACAATAAATAAATAAAATCAACTTTTATCTAAGAATAAGGCAATTTTAAGTGTTATATAAACATCCGTTCTACAACGTTACCGGAACTATTGAAACACCTTATATTATAAGTATCTCATTAAGAACTGTACTATTGTCATATTTTACGTAATTCTTGCATATGGCTCTCCAGTTTAAGCCCCTTGTCTATATGTTACCTACAGGTGACAAAGGATAGCTAGACGGCAGGCTACGTCGGCTGATGTCTGATGTCGGTGTGATGTACTGTACTGTAGCGTGTAAGGTCTTTGACCCGTCATGTCGGCTCGTGACAACACCCGTTAGATCCAATAAAGGCTTATCTGATCTGTTTAGTAAATTCAAGTTAATTTCATTGACGTATACTTAAAAAACATTTTACATATAATTTGTACTTAAACTTGTTCTACAGAATTTATTTTGTAATGAACTTAGTAATTAGAATTCTTGCTCACATTTCGGATGTCTTAAGCTCAAATGTCAATGCTCAATTTTTTTTTACAAAAGATATATGTTTTAAGATTAAACAAAGGCAGCGCAAGACGTCTTGCTCAACTATCCCCAACCAGTATGCCCAGCGTGAGGAATATGGGCAAAGTTTTTCAGGGGATGGCCATGTCAAGTAGTGGAGTTAAGCAGGCTGATGAGGATGTATGTCTAATGATGAAAAAGTACGAAATAGCGTCCGTCAGTAAAAAACAGTTTTGTTGCTTCATGAATAGTACTTTTGATTAGCAGATAGAATGTTTTATATATACTATATTCCTTGGTCTATCTCTTCGAGGATTATAGGTGCGATGTTACGTATATACTAAATAAATAACCAGACATAAGATCTGGAACATTCCAATTTCGTAACAGGAACTGTTCAGCGATTGTTCTGTGTTATCGCAATTTCTTTCTTTTTCCAATTATTCTTCGAATTAATCTTACACTATCGACGTTACAATAAAAACGGTAACCGTCCACATTGGCAGCCTCAATCGGGAAAAGTTTAATTTCCGATTCATTTTCCGCTCAACCCGAATGGTTGCAGAGTTTGCGCGCAACGAGTTTAGTTTAAATAGATTTTTATCGGACTTCCATCTTGATATTTGCTTTTACTATTATTTCTTTTTCGACTTTGTATTATACGATTTCGTGTTGTAAGGCTGTTATTAAGTAAGCAAACGAGTTGATACTCAGGAGACACGCTGCGTAAGTGTTAATTGTTTCTGACACCGGCTGCATGCCAATCAGTCCGTCGGAAGTCTTAAAGCCGCTTAAAGATGCCTTGTATAGAGATAAACTTAGTATTACACCTGGAATTCTAAAGAAGTATAATTCCATTCCCACGTTCAATCGTTTTGTTTACCTTCGGCTAAGGAACAGCCTATTACCATACACAGAGCACAGACCCAGAACACCGATACACTTCTAGAAAAACCCAATCCAGGAATAATTTTAATCAGCAGTTGTGCTTGCCACCGTCTGATCCACGAGTCAGTTAATTGTAATTAACTATTTTTATTACATTGTATGGGGTAGGCAGTTAGTATCAAGTGTGAAATATTTCTATCCTTATAGACTTCATCTCTTATAATAATAAGTAAAATGCCTACGTTAATAATCGCTACGAAAAAAATCTGTTTTATGCATAGTCTGTTGATTATCGTTTTATTAAATTACTACGACGAAACTACAATTACGAAAAGTACCTATATTTTCTTCACGAAATGTAACATGTAACCATATTACACTGCGTACATTGTTTGTATGCAATATTTTATTAAGCATATAGGAATAATGTAATTGGACACAAAATTAATCAAACATAATTACATTTGTACGAGTACAGAGTAACACTGATGTCAGGTAATTAGGCTCCAAGATTACAAGCTTTCTCGACTTCGTGTGCTTATACTGTGTTACGAGGAGTTTGCGACTTGTGCCAAGCCGTTGTTTTATGAGAAATCTCTGTTTGCCGGCTTTCAAAAGGTAATTTAAAAGGAATTACATGGCCAGAACACATGAATGCGGCTTGATATTCACTTCATTATTTATTCTTTGAAGGATATATTTCTACGATTACGGGTATTACTAGTTATGATAAACTTTCGCAATTAACATACATTTAAATTATAATCTTATAAATAACCGTTGCTCGGAATTATCTATTCCTAGAGAGGAGAGAAAAAGAGTATTGGTGTAAAATCGAGAAAGGGCATGCTGTGTCGGTTGAGACATGTTGAGAGCATGGCTTATGAAAGAATGACGAAGATGTACAAAGTGAATGTTGATGGATGCAGGTGTCGAGGGAGGCTAAGAATCACCTTGATGTGTCAGAAATTGGTTAACGGGGGAGTCAGAAGTCCCTGAAATCGGCCGGTATGAAGAGACTAATGAATATAGCAGAAGTGCGGCAGGTCTGTAACGATAGAAATATTTTGCACTCGGTGCTCTCTGCCTACCCCGTGAGGGACCTGTCGTTAAGATATGTATGTAACATATGTAGAAACATGTAATTAGTGCGTTTTGCGAATCGTTCGGGTTATTGAAGTGTTGCGTTCGACGTCGACAAATTCCTAACGGGCGGCATATAGCGGGCTCATTTGCAATTCACATTTCAAATGGCGGGCGTGTCATTGTAGATGTCCGGTTGGAATTTCGGTTATTAAGCGCAGTGTTCCAACATCCAGCGTCAAAGTGGTGGAGCGCTGTTCACGAACGACTATTTACAAAGTTGGATGGGATAGTTAACGCGTACGAATATGACGAGGTATGAATAATTTTGCTATGGTATTCTACGAGTATGTGTGACTATGGTATTCTATGTATAATTTTGGTATTCTGTGTGTGATGATGGTGTTTTATGCGTGATGATGGTATACTATGTGATAGGAATCCACACTCACTCTCACTCCGGAAACATGGGTTCAAATCTTAGCGCGCATCTCTTTGAAAAAATTGATTTTTAAGTTTACATTCGGACATAACATACATGGGTGTGTAGAAGTCAAACTATTGCACAAAGGTACCTGCAGCTTCTGATTACATCCTTAGCTTCAATCAATCATCCGCTTCTAAGTGAAGATCAGTAAGCAGACAGAAATTCCTTTTTTACTTAAGTGACAGGCGACGTGATGTGGCAATTGATTACGTACGCCAACAGAGAAGCTGAATATCAAGGGATTAAGTTCCACTGACGCTGAACAATGTCGCGATAACATTTGTATAAATAAAGGGATGCATGCATAAATGTACTCGGCATTAATATGTTAATGACTAGCATTGCACAATAATGCTTTAATATTTATTTAGTACTACTTCGTTATGTAAACAATAATGTCGACTGTTGTTTTGGTCGTGTTGGCTGCAAGCGCGACTGCTGTTTAGGAGGTCCTGGGTTCGAATCCCGGGTCGGGCTCTACATAATTTTTCTAATTTATTTATGCGCATGGTGTATGGCAAGAGGCGTACCACCTATTGCATAATAAGTTACGTTACATTACCTTACATTACGTTACATTACGTTAATTTAACTGGTGAAACGTGGGAGTGTATTACACTCCTCTGCGTGCGTGGAGGCCTTCGAGGAATACAGGCGTGTTTTTAGTAAGAATTAGATGAATTAATTAATAATATGTAGTATTTTAATTAAGTATTAACAGAACACGCCGACATTTCTGTTTGTGTTTTTCAAAATTATTAGTATCTTATTCAAGATTATTGTCGTAATGTTATGGGCATATTTGCTTTCATGCGAATAAATATGCATAATGCGCATAATGACACAAAAATATAATTTGTAACTTTTACAATAAAAGTAGATATTTAGGTTTATGACAAATACGACTCCTACTACTTTTATGAATCTAAGATCAATTCATTGGGAAATTACTGAGAAAGTCTTAATTCACGATGACATAAGACAATTAAATTTATTAATGATCAATTACACCATATGTAGTAACTATTGAGTAGGCGATTAATTTTTGTCATTATCTGTTTTACAACTTCGCAGGATCAATAATTTCATTCAACGAATACTGACTATATCATATTGACTAACTTTCAATCGAAACTTATTCTACACGCTAGTTGCTCCAGTATTGATAAATTTAGAACATATTGTATATTGGTAAAATCGTTTGATATATTTGAAGCCGATCGTCAGGTATAAGTATTTCAGGACTTCGTAGTTTTGTAATTGAATAAGCATGATAAAATTAAAGATTTATTCAATACCATCTTATTTATTTGTACGATAATCAGAAGTAAATATTCATATATTATGCATAATTCTGAGCTGTCTGGGTATCTCAGCACAGATTTTATTCATATCAGAACAAGAGAGCCAAGTGAGAGCTGTCTTAAGATGTCATATATGTTAACAGACTGCCAAAAATAAATATTAAAACCAGAGTAAACCACGGGAGAAACTATAATCTACGATTCCCAACCCGTATGCTCAGCGTAGGGATAATGAGTAAAAACGCCTTTTTACGAGAGTCCTTTGTATAGCGGTAGTCTTATTTATATACGCCGATAATATTGATAAAAATCAATATACTAAATTACGACAACAGTTTTACTAAGGTGTTAATCCACATGCGTTAAGTGCGATTAAAAATGTAGGCGAGTTCTGTTAATGTAACTAGGACCCTCGCGGAAGTGCGAGACCGTCGTCGGCCGAACCCTCGCCGACCCTTTTGTATTTTACATATGAGTAATTTAATCTTTTACTAACACTCATTTTACAATGAACGAACAACTTTCTATTGATAGATGGATGTTGTTAAGTTCGAGTGCGGTATAGTTATCCGATTTTCTACGAGTGAGGTCTCTGCATGGATTAAGTGAAAACGGAAAACCTTCGATGTGCTGGACTGGATACGAAACGAGACGCTATATGTCTGGTGATGTCGGTGCCTTGTGATTGAATCGCATCTCTAATGACCGTGTTTAATCGCAGCCACGTGTAGCAAAAGCGATACAGGTTAATGTTAAACGTAAATAAGCTTATAATAAGCTCTCCGGAAGCTCTAATAAAATTTACTTGTAACGGGTATGACTTGTGTTGCTTTGATTCAAAGTTATACTGTCCTTATTTTTGCTCGCGTTTTTCCTTGCAGCATGTGAACAGTTAATGTAATTATTTATATTTTCTACTAGATTTTTTTTTATATTTTATTGGTTTATTAAATTAAACTTTACGGCGGTCATTGATATACCCATGTATGTGAATGGTATATAGTATGTGTGGTATGGAATGAAAATTTCATTAAGTTAACATGGCAACTTAGTACCTTAGTAATAAGTAGTTAGTTAATGAGTTTTTAATAATACTTGTTATCTATGTAATCATCAAGTTTATTTGTGTGAGTTATTGTAATTTAAATTTATCTACATCATCTTTGGCTACAGTTTGGGAATAATTACCATAGGTGAAATACTACTGTTTCGACTTGCTTAAATTTCTACGGTTGAAGCGGCAGCAAGATCTTTATTAAAATACTTGTGTATTCTACGTTACATTAAGTAACAATTATACAACTAAGCGGATATATGGTAGAAATATGTACTGAAACAACACGCAACTTGACATAGTTTTAAAAGTATTAATAATATTCCGTCTGCGATTGACAATAGAACTATAAGATTTCGCGATAACAAAATAAAGGAAAACACTGCATACACTTTAAGAATTGTATCGTTAAATTGAATCGTTTGTTTGTTTTTAAAAATAATAAATGTTTAAAAATAAACAAACATCACAATACTGAAAGCGGTCTCATTTATGCCACGAGCGCCTTGGAGAAATGCCAGTGTGCAGGGAGACTAAACGGTGCATAACATGCTAAATTAGCTGTATTTAATGTAAGCCGGACGGACGTTACCTAACCGTTATCTCGGGCATCCGTTGCTACCGAAGTCAGCAGAATGGACGTCAATTAGTATAGATATTCAATCTAACACCTGTATTAATGCGCGGAGATACCTTATTTGTTAATATTGATCAACCGCATGCTATGGATCTATTGTCAATCAGACGTTATAATACATATTTTGATAAGAAGTAATACATTCTGTCAAACGATTGACAGTTCATTAATCAATAAAATATTATTACTTTTATTAAAATGTAATGTAAATGTAAGGTAATCACGCCTGTAATCCGCGAAAAGATAGACAGAGCAATGTTGTTTATTTTCACGTTTTATAAGTTACGTTAGAATTAGAAATATAAAAATGAGAAAAATCTAGTTTCCGTTCCGTGATTTGAACTCAAGACCTTCCTATCGGTAAACGTACTAGCAGACAACACGACTACTTAGGCAGATTATTAATATTAATAAAAATGTATGTTCAAAGTATTAATGGCTTTTTATGCATTAGTTTATAAATATTTAAATTATTTTAGTGTAACCATAAAATTATAGGCTTTTCTTGTATAAACCAGTACAAATCTGAGAGGATTTTTACTACATAAATTGAATCACATCAATCATAAATATAGGTTAAAAGGAAGTTTCGTTACAAAGTATTATGCAAATGTCAGAAGCGCAGTGTAAGCTCGCAGCTTATGAATATTCAGCCGATCAGCATCACTAAGTTTTTGTTTGAAGCCACTTTATGAAATACGGTCAGATACTTTGTACTGATCCACTTGGCTTCTATCCTCGAAGTTTTATGCGATTTTTGTGATAAAAGAATCGAGGGAAAGATGTTCGAGGTGTCTCACGGTGCGGTATACATGGCTATTGAAGATGCTTTTATAATATTAATAATATCTTGGGACATCTCCACACACGGCCACCTGATCCGAATGTAAGCGTCAAGGTTTTATCCTCCTGCAGCTTTTCGATAAAAGACATCTTTACTTACCGTTGTAATCTCTAATAAAAATTAGTATTTACAAGATGGCAGGGTGCTAAGCGTAATCCTTACTTAGGGCCACTAGCGTCATCATATGAGACGAATCAATTCAACCATCCTTGCAGGTCACGTATTAGCCCTTCTGTCATTATCGCCTTCGAATTAAGAGCACCATGAAAATAAATTAGATAATTGATATTAATTGTGGCGTGCTGTTGAAGAAGCCTATGTTCAGCAGGCTCAATAGGCGGATTGTGATGAATTGAATTGAAAAATAATGCTGTTATCATATAACAAGTAAAATATTTTCGACGAACCAAGAAATATATACAGCGGTATATTTTCGGCCATTTCAGGAATTGTTTTAACACAAATAAGTATATTTACTTCGCTTTCTCAGAACAGTTTTCCGCATAAAAATTCTCAAAACCATTTATCATGTTCCAGTTTTTCAGTCGGTCTCCATTGAATCGTTTTTTTATAACTCTTTGTGCCGATTCGAATAGAGTGAAAGTTTTGTAAATGTAAATCAATAATTAGCTAAGTACAAAAAAACATTAAAAAAATTGCTATGGGCTACTGAGCAATCTGAACTGCAATAGAATCATTATCCTGCTGGGAAGTATTATTAGTATACTGGTATTACCTTGCTTGGTATATTCTATTACGCTATTCATAGTATTAACTACATGCCAATTCCCTTAAAGGGTAAGGAGAGTACACCGACAGTCAAATATTAATACTTGGGACCGATCACGTAACTATACCTATTAATTTGCAAAAAAAAAACAAGAACTGGTAAAAAGATGCTTTAATGTAGATTCTAAGCGTATTATGTAGACATTTTAAACCTACACAAATAAAAATATAGAAAACTATAGAAATAGTTTTCTAGAAATAACTTCCCTAGTTCTCATACTTTAGTATAAAATAGTATTTCGCCCCGAGAAAAAGCATTTCTTCATTTATTATTTAAAGTCCTGCAACGAAATGCAGATCTTAGACATTTTCATAAATCCTTGGTTATTGCAACATTTCGACGAGCCCGTTTGCGAATTTTGTTATCAGTCTAAGACAGTTTCGTTACTACATATGTGTCTTTGGTTTACCTGTAGGTTACAAGTTTCAGTCTTGTAATGTAATTTTACTCTTAAAGAAAACGTATATTGTATACCAAACGATTTTGATCATCAAATATATCTCTCATAAAAACGTATATCAAACGATTTTGATCATCAAATATATCTCTCACACGGATGCTTGACTCAAAATTCAACACAGCAACGATGTAAAAGTTTATTAAATTCATTTTGTTACGAGAGAACAACCGGCTAATTACATTCCCCTCCTTGTAGAGTTAAATGTTAATGTAACGAGCAGTAAGCAATCAGCGAGTTTCTAATTTAATTACATTAGCGGCTGTGAGTAATTTCAATTCAGTCAACAAAAGTATGACGACTGTGCAAACGTGCGTATATCGAGTTCATTTAAATGATAGCAGGTTGATATGCAGAGCCCGACGTCACTTTGTAGAGGATACTTATAAATATAATATTATTTTTAGATGAAAGGATCCCTTTATACTCAGTGCGCATTTAAAATAACCAGAGCCATGGTTATTTCTAAAATTATGTAGGTTTTGTAACGTAATATAATTTTTGTGGACGCATATGGTGGACATGGAGGTTTATATTTCCTTCCTTAAGAAAATATATATAGTTTCTTGTTTTTAGTATGTATCTTCAAGAAACATTTCATTTTAGTTGATTTTTATGTTCATTTCTACAACAAAATGTGCAAAGAGGTAATTAAATCTTAAATTTAGTTATAATTACAATTATCCTTAACTTTTCTTCCATTCCACCGGTAGATAAATGTTTCTTTATATAATAAGAATGAAAAAATTATAGTCGTGAACTAAGCCATGGATACGATATTAATAGGATAGTTCGAATTTCGAATGTCCAAGCCATTCGATATTCGAATTTCGAATGTTATTGGTATCCGATTTCACCATTTAATTCCGATATATTTCATGTTGTTTTATAAAGCAAAAAACACGGTTATTGTTACAAATCGTTGTTCATTTATTTGACTACAGCGAGAATTCAGATTCCGTATTCAAATTAAGTTATAGTCCGCGCACAGCTCCCTAGGCGGTATTTATCTTCATTCAAACACCTGATTTGGGGTTTGCTTTGTTACCATTAAACGTCCATAATTTGGACGGCGACTATTTTATGTAACGTAAAACTTTAGGTTTAGATCAGAAATTTAAATCTTTTGAATAGCTTTTGTTTCTATCGTAGCATAGAATCAGCTTTTAGGCAGAAGAAGTGGGCAGAAGAGGTACATTACTACGTTACGTTTACGTCCCACAATGAATTATAATATTGCAATACCTATTCACATATAGTACTCGTATATTATTACCTAATCTCTGATATATTATTAAAAAATGGCCAGATATTATTATAAACTGTACGTATTATTTTTTACTCCTGTATTTTATCAAACTTTAAAAGCGTTGTGAGTTGTATTATTAATTTTCACTTTATTTCAGCTATTTAGCATCCAAATGTACTTAATTCAGTTCAAAAAGACCTGTAGTTAGAGGCAACATACCACGAAGCGTTTACTATGTATGTAATTGCTCGTTTTCGCGAACCCGGGACCTCCCCGTCGGCAGTCACATATTCAACCAACACGACCAACGAGGCAGTATTTTGATATATGTTACATATATTTGAATAACAATATAACGTTGAGTATACATACATTCAAAGATTGTCACAGATAACGACAGTTTATAAACTCCATTTATCGTTTAATACTGACCGTCGCGAGGAGCGTACGGTACACCTATTCCGCGTTACGTTTGGGATCATTATCGGTACCGACGACATCTCTAATGAGCGCCAATAGGAACATCATTAGAGAGGGTTTCACCTACGGACTACGGACTATAAGACTGAGCTAAAAAAATATAGGATCTATTATTACTCTTCATATTCATATTATGACTTTTGTTTCAATAAGAGCTTAAGTAAATACCTTCATACTTATTCTAAGCTGTATATATTTTCATCTCAAGTTTATAAGTACATGTAAACACCTGTGAGACAAGTAGTGTCCCTGTGTCGGCAATGAATGAACGTTTTAGATTTAACGACACACAATCTAGGTATAAGAAGACGGGCTGTCAGATTTTAATAAATCGAAGTTACAATTCAAGTAATCTAGCGTTCCAAGGTCATAAATCTACCTGATTGTTATAAGTCTGTGCTCCTTCTGCCAGGCCGTCGTCGTCCTAAATGCCATTTTACCGTAACTTTGATTCACAGTTTTAATTAAGTAGAAAACGTATAGGAATATTTCCGTAGATATTTGGAGTAAACGGCGCAAAATTAAACAAATGTTAATAAAAAGCTTCCATGAAAAAAATAGTCTATAAATCATACCCTTGCAACGGATATAGCCGCTATCAGGTTCATTTTGTTCATTTATTTTTTCATGTGATAATGCCATCAATAAATTCGTTGATATCATTTTATTTCATTGTCATCCCGTTACGGAATAAGACCGAAAAGCTTTAGCATTCATCCGCCGTCGACATAATGGTTTGTCGTTTCGAATGAGCGTTATTTCACACAATATGCCCGTTCGATATTATGTCGTAACGCGAATTAAATCCACTCGTATCGATATCTATGGCGTCGTTATGCGTTGTAAACACGAGCTTTCGCCATTCTCATTTTTCGCTTCCATGTTTTTGCAACGTACTTGTCATTACAAGTACATTGTACTGCGGCTTTGTTTTGAATTCGACCTTTAAATATAAACCGTTTAAAACGCTAGCTGTGAGGTTTGTGAATGCGAGTACAAACGCAATATCTGATAGATATCCGTAAAAATATATTATCGCATTAACAGCTATTTTGAAATGGTTATGATTGTAATTAAAACCAGCGTTGGATACAGGTGTGAATATAGAAGAAGCACGTCGGGTCTATGATTATAGAAATATTTGGCCTCCTTAATCTGTCTGTTGCGTCAACGATCAGACCTGGAGATATAATAATAGTGAGTAACAAATGAAATATGAAGTTAAAGTTGTCTACATGCCATCGTTATGCAGAGTTGTATGATTTAATACCAATTCCACGCTTCATATATCACAGCTCGTAATATAAAATGAAAATCAGATAGCTGGTTTTAATTAAGTAGGGATATGGCGATATATTTACGGGATTCATTCCATAACCTATCGTCTTAAAGTGATTTCTGATAGTCATTTAGGTTCTTTTAGCAACACCTCTTTGTTGTAACCGACCGTATTATTATTATGACAATCAGTACTCGAATATAAATATTAATATAAAATTGTTTTCATTACTCCGTAAAGACAAAATTGTTTTTGGAGTCAATTTATGAACAAGTAATATTATTTATCGTTGCCAACGGCTGTTAATTGTCTCTGGAGTTAAAATGAAATACTTATTAATAATTGCTACAAACTTATCAGTTATTTAAATGATTTTATTCTACAAACATTTATTTACTGTTTTTTGGTAGATGGTTTCTATATTCTTCATTTCATAACGGCAGATAATTTTGTTTTAATGTGAAATATGAAATATATTTAAGTAAATGATGACGAATTGAATGAGTTTAAAGAACTACGGTACAAAAATATTTTTTTGGAGCTACATTTAGCCTCGGACTAGGGAGGCTTATAAACATTATAATTATCTAATCTGCGATTCCCGAACCGCTTACTCAGGTGGGGGGGGGGGGGGGGGGGTATTATGTGCATAGTCCCCCTGGGGACTCCATGAGTGGAATGCAATGGGCTGATGTTGATTAACAAGTCCACCCTGTACTGCGTAAGATATTGTAATAGTATTCAAATTTAAAAAAAAAACAACTAATTACTCGCCACCCATAAAGTCATAAAGTCGCCACACATATCGTCAAGTATCTATGTGTGTTAAATCTGGTGACGATTCTACAAAAAACTCTTTAAATCGATGATTAATAATGAACTATGATGACTCTGCTTAGCGTTTTCTATTTCACATAATGACGGAATTGAATATTTGCATGTACTGTACTAAGTTACATATATGGTTAATCAACGCTAAATATCTTTTGTAACGTTGTAATGATGAAGGCAAACATCGTAAGGAAAGTAAGCATACAATTCTGCATCATGTTATCTGAAACCAGCGAAAGTTATTAATTTGTAATGCCAACGTGGCGACCAAGACTACCTTTATATTGTGAGGAGACTCGTGTTTAACAACATTACAAAAATGCATAACTCATTATCAAATTAATGTCTAGTGAATAGTTAATCGTAAATAATATGATGCCACTCTTCATTATACCAAATTATATTCACTTGCATAGTCTAGATTGTTTATTTACTAGATAGATAGACAGATTCTTTGTACGTTCTCAAGAATACATTTCGGTGTGATTACAGTCCTAAGTAAACATGTACGAAAGACGTCTCACTGTACAAACTGAGCCAAACTCGGGCGTTCGTCGAGCTTCGGAACACGAGAGTGGCCGTCAACCGCAACGTTTTCGTAATTCAACTCGAGTGTAATAATGTTTCGGTAATATTCTGGAAACTTCTCTGCAACAAAATTCTACGTTTCGTTTAATTAAGTTATGTTTAGTGTCGCTGTAGCACCATGCTCTTAAAATTTAATTAGGAGTACGAAATTTTATTTTTATTGCGAATTATATTTTCGATTTATGTAGAATTGGAAACCTGCGAAGTATTTCTTGGTATGCTTGTGTCAATAGCTAATTAAATGTCAGGTTTATTCGTGTCTCTGCCCTAATATTACATGTAGTATGAAATCCAGTACTTTTTCATATATTTGAAGTTCATATTTTCAAATTTATAAACAAATAATAAAGAAACTAAGAGCAAATTAAAACGACCTCATGTGTACCCGATGACATCTGAATTATATTTCAAATGCTTATACCACGTTTCAGTTTTTTTGTTAACGATGTGTTTATATTTTACGAATTCATTGATACAACATTGATCGAGTCATTGCGTTGTAAGGCATAACGTACTTGCTTTTATACGCTTTTAATTTTACCCCTCTCTAAAATATAATGTAAACTACACATTTCACAATATGTTTGATAAATTATTTTGTAGGTATCATTCAGTGTAACAACCTATTAGCAGGCTTATATGATAAAAGCTCTAGACGTTGAACTAATGTCTTTCTGTGACATTGACCACATTAATTATGAGTGTATCTCGGGAGCTTTTCGAACTTAGTTAAGTGCAGAAGTCTGAGACAGTTGTGTCAATATTAACATCGTTTATCAGTATTAATTTATATATCTCATGCCTTAAGCAATAACACAAGTATCATTAATTTGCCTCTGAATATTACAAATCTAAACGTTAAACACTGTAAGATTGGAATACGCAAAATTCTAAAGAAAAATCCTACTTTAGAATTATGAAAGCATAGAATATGACTTAAAACTACAACTGAAGCAATAGTTTCATTCTTAATTTTTTAACTACGTGCTAATGTTCCGAATAACTTATTATATACCTCTAATACCTAGATATAATATTTATTTATCTTTCACTATTCTCCAGATATCAGACTATTTTAATACCATTATATCGGGCAAGCACGGACTACATATTGAAAGGAGAGTGATACGAGTGGCTAAAACTAAAGTGAATGGGGCTTTGCAGTCCTTTATAAGTCGTCGAATATGTCCAAAAAGTTGCGACTGCCGGTCAATAGAAAAACCTTGTTTCTACCAATAATGTTCCGTACTGCATATTGAGTGCAGTAAAACCGTTTGGTTGGTTAACATGAATACGTCGTGCGGTGTGAGTGCAGTTGATTAAAGTGTGAATGACGTCATTAAAAACTGACGTAGTGTAGGCCACGTGGGAGGAAGATTTACGGAAGGATACGAACCCGATGCATCAAACCGAGGACGAGGCGCGATAGCGCTACTTAGGAGAGACCAGCAGTGGACTAATACAAGCTGATGACGATGATAATATGATGTACGAAATTATGTAGTGATCAGTTAAGAAGAGGGTGCTTAGATAATTTAGGTGCGTAGGAAGAAAAAGACAGTACAATTAAAAAAAAAT
>DWEI01002257.1:0-14710 GCA_018245875.1 Mysoria ambigua | reverse complement strand
TTCGACCCGGGAATCGAACCCGGGACCTCCCGATCGGCAGTCGCACCTGCAACCAACACGACCAACGAGGCAGGCAATATTAAAAATCAATTTAATTTTTAATATTACATATTTCTATGGCGCTTTTTTTGTCTATGACATACATACATGTCATATTTACACCCCACTAAAAGATTGAAGCAGGCTACATTCTCTACTTTGCTAAGAAGGTACCTAAGATGTAATATAGCACGTGTGGTCAATCAATAAGTAGTATAATTGCAAGTATTTTATTTCCAATATATATGGTCACAAACAGATAATAATAATTGAAGGTCATAATATCATTATGACATTCACTTATGCATACCAGCTGAGGTGTGGTTTGGTCTTGAGGACTTGGTACAATTTTGGTGCTATATTTGTATATTTTAAAAGCATTGATGGTCGATTGTATTGTGAAATTATTATCTTTCAGAGACCACCTACCAGAATCTGCATTCATGTATCAGCTCCTAGGTCTCAATCTGCTGTTCCTCCTCTCCCAGAATAGAGTAGCCGAGTTCCACACAGAGCTGGAACGTCTTTCTGTGGATGTGATCAGAGCTGATCCATATGTGCGACATCCACTAGCTCTGGAACAGTACCTCATGGAGGGCAGTTATAATAAAATATTTTTAGCTAAGGTAACATCTACAGCTTACAATTGTTATATTGTATATTTCACAATTGTAACAAAATTTTAATGGCATCAAGTAATTACAACAGCAATTGAAAGTGCCAAGACTAGCAAATGAAAATCCTTAATCATCCTATGGGATACAGGCATGCCTAATCCTATGGGATGTATGTGTGACAATATATTTCTACTTTTGGTGTACAATAAATCAGATGATTATTCATTTTCAGGATAATGTGCCTGCTGAAAGTTACACATTGTTCATGGACACACTTCTGGACACAGTGAGAGGGGAGATCGCTGCCTGCATTGAAAAGGCGTATCAGAGCATAGCATGCTCCGAAGTAGCGCGTCGATTAAATTTAACGTCACAGCAGGCTGTATTGGAATATGGGAAAAAGGTAATATGCAAATGAATATCCACTCCTTTTTGTCACTTGTTAAATATAAAGTTTTAATTTATGTAAGACTTCCTACAAATGGAAAATTAATAAAAAGTCATAAGATAAAAATGACCAATTTACCTAGTTTTATACATAATTGTGTATTAAAAAGAAAATAATATTGAGGAAGGGAATTTATTATGCTTTATCTAAATTTCTATCTGAAACTCTATTGACTTCTATTGTATTGGCTTCTGACCACTTAGAAATTTACAAATGAAATTTTGCTATTGACCATTTGTACCGAATTATACATGTTTGATGTTCAATGGTAAAGACCAAAATTGTTTTCAATATATTACAGCGTAACTGGAACCTCGGCGGGGACAACTGCTACCACTTCAACACAGCACAAGTGACAAGTTCAGCTGCATCTGACATCCTGCCATCTGCCGAGTTAGCTGTCCAAACAATAGAATATGCTAGACACCTTGAAATGATTGTGTAAAATAAATTTGTCTTTTGAAAAGGAAATAAATTTTTGTGTTCCTGATCAATTTAAATTATCTGATTTTTAATTTTTTGTTCATGTTGAAAAAAATTAAACACTTGCATGTGAACAAATAAAGAGTGTAATATTAATATGTATCGCTTTTTGGACTATTGTTTTATTATATGGTGATAGTCTTCTGAAACAGTATTTTCCATAAAAATATATTACACAACTTCCTATTTCTCGAATTTTACTGTTTTCTTAATAAATCATCATCATCAGCTTATCTTAATCCACTGCTGGACATAGGTCTCTCCCAAAGAGCACCATTGCGCCCTGTCATTGCAGCCTTTCGCCGATCATCATCCCACCTAGCCGGAGGGCGTCCTACACTGTTTGTCTGTCTTAATAAATGTGAAGACATTTGGGTTGGGTATAAGAAATGAAAAGGGTTGTTCAAAAAACATTTATTCTTAATTGTTTCACATTTTACTTTCGGTAAAAAGGCAACATATTTCATTTTATTCAGTTACTGCCTGTCAATACTTTTATATTATTTTCCTGCTTCAGTTTTACATTCAGCTGAAAACAAAGATTTTAAGTTATCTTCTTTATAAAGCATCACAAAGTAATCAATTGCTTCCTTGAGATCCCAGTCTTTCAGTTCAAGGCATCTGAAATGATAAAAAATCTTATTGTCGTTAGAAATATGAAACGATATATATTCTTAAAGTATATGGTATATTTTGACATTAATATATTTTGACATTTAGTATTTTATACTAAAATTACCTTGCACTTTGTTTCTCCTCCGTTTGTGTAATGTCCATTAAGATCTTAATAAGTCTTTCTTTACTTTCCTCATCTGGAGGTGATTCAAATTTAAAAGTAAGTGGTTTTCGTAGAACCTGGAACAATTTAAGATGATTTAGCATTACATTATATAAAAAGGAAACAATACCTACAAATACTCAAAATAACTGTTGGCTGAATGTTGTCGTAAGCTTTAGTCTCTATACGAATGAACAATAAGAAAACAAAAGATTCCATTGATTCCTTAGGTCGGCGACGCCGCTGTCAAACATTACGACTTGCGACGAAAGCAGAAAGTTTTTGGAGACACCAATAAACGACATCACGCAAATATGAAGAAACAACATCAGACTCGACAAAAGACTATAAATGATCCGGTTATCGTTTCTCGTGTGAAAAATTATCTTGCGGAGAACGTCGACAAGACGTTTGTCGATGTCAGCCAAATGGCGCGTTCTCTTAAAGAGCGCTATCGGGAGTACAACAACAGGAGCGATAGTGCTTTCTGTCAGTTGGTCGAGAGTGCTTATAAGGTGGTGTTGCAGAGCTACGGACTTGACGGCGCGTCTACATCTGAGGGCACCGAAGAGGAGTCGGACTTGGAAATGTTAGACGAAAACAACAGCGCGTTAAACGATCGTCTACTCGCTATGTACAAAATGCAAGAAAAGAAACGACCAGCGGCCGCTCGCCGCCCGACTGACAAGTCCGGCGAGCCAATTGACATAATTAGCAGCGATGAAGACGGTAGTGCCGCGCCCAAACTTCCAAAAATCAACGACCAAATAACAATAACCCCGCATATACCGAACCGAAACGCCAACAGTACGTCTATAGAACCAGCGAAATCTAAGCAAAATCAACACATTCTTGAGAAAAAGAAAAAGCCTGATACAAATAAAATACCAATAATAATAAAGAAAAAAAATGAAATTGGTGCCCCTAAGAAAGTTAAGGTTAGTTTTGAGGATGTAGGTGGCTTATCTGACATTATAACACAAGTATGTGATCTGGTTTTACATATGAAACACCCAGAGGTTTACGCTGAGTTGGGCATGAAGTGCCCTAGAGGGGCATTGTTACATGGACCACCTGGAACAGGGAAGACCCTTTTAGCACATGCAATTGCTGGTAAACTTCAGCTACCTCTTTTAGCTGTCTCTGGCACTGAGTTAGTAGGTGGGGTATCAGGAGAATCAGAGGAAAGAATTAGGGAGTTATTTGAAAGGGCTATATCAGTAGCTCCATGCATCTTGTTTATTGATGAAATTGATGCTGTGTGTGGTAATAGAATACATGCTCAGAAAGATATGGAGAAGCGTATGGTAGCACAGCTGTTAGCAAGCTTGGATAGTTTGAGTGACAGTAGTGTATCTGTTCTTATTCTAGCGGCTACCAATAATGCTGATGCATTGGATCCTGCTTTGAGGCGGGCAGGACGCCTAGAGCAGGAAATCGCTTTAGGCATACCGTCATTGAAAGCCAGGAAGGAGATATTATCAATACTTTGTAAAAAGCTAACTTTAAGTGATGATGTAGATATGAGTGCACTCGCTCAAATAACTCCTGGATTTGTCGGTGCAGATTTATTGGCACTTGTGAATAAAGCCAGTACATATGCTATAAAGAGAATATTTACTGAACTACAAGCATTAACACAAGTGGAGAATGTGATTATTGTTCCTGAGAAACCATCTCAAACCAGTGACAAAGAAAATGTTGTACCTAATGGTGAAAAGGAAGGTGAGGAGACACCAAAGGAAGCTGGTGACACTGCTACAGAGACCACTCCAGCAGATCCGCAAACAAGCACAGAGATACAAACTCAATTACAGACTAATGAAAATCCTATTGTTGAAGAATCAATTAATATAAATGTTGATTTAAATAATAAGCAGATAGACCCAGTAGATGAGGTGTTGCATTTATTAGAAGATAATCTACCATACACAACAGAAGAGTTACGTGGTCTTTCAGTGAAACAAGAGGACTTCATTAAAGCTCTTAAAACTACAAAACCATGTGCTGTACGGGAAGGTATTGTCACAGTTCCAGATGTAACGTGGGATGATGTTGGTTCACTTTGTCAAGTTCGTAAAGATCTGCAGTTGGCAGTATTAGCACCCGTGAAATATCCTGAACAACTCAAGATGCTTGGTTTATCTGCTCCAAGTGGAGTTCTCTTATGTGGACCACCAGGTTGTGGTAAGACTTTACTAGCCAAAGCTGTTGCAAATGAAGCTGGGGTTAACTTCATATCTGTTAAAGGGCCAGAGCTTTTAAACATGTATGTTGGTGAAAGTGAAAGGGCAGTAAGGACATGTTTCAGACGAGCTCGTAATTCAGCACCTTGTGTTATTTTCTTCGACGAGTTTGATGCACTTTGCCCAAGGCGTAGCTCACAAGATAACAATGGAGCAGCAAGGGTGGTCAACCAGTTACTGACGGAAATGGATGGTATAGAGAGTCGTGAAGGTGTATTTGTTCTAGCGGCGTCAAATCGACCGGACATAATTGATCCAGCTGTATTGCGGCCGGGTCGTTTGGACCGCGTTATGTATGTCGGAATGCCGGCCAGGGATGACAGGTTCGACATACTGCAGAAACTAACCAAAGGTGGTACAAGACCCAAATTAGGGCCTGATGTAGATTTGCAAGTGATTGCAGGGTTAACCGAGGGCTACACAGGAGCAGATCTTTTTGGCCTAGTAAGAGCAGCTGCAACGAACACTTTAACAAATCACATATCTAATGGCACTTTGGAAGGAGATATATTCGTTACATTTGAAGACTTCAGAATGTCACTTAGTAAGTGCAAGCCATCAGTTTCATCAAAGGAGCAACAACATTATGAAAAGTTGAGATTGAAATATGCCGGAGGGCTTGATGAGAAGGATATGGAAATGGAGACAGAACTGACAAATGAGGAATCTATGGACACAGTATGAAAATCATTTGAACAGTGGGTAATACAGACTTGGTAGCATAGTTTCTTTCCATATGTATGTTTTTAAGCGAGTAAAATTAAATATATAGTGCCAAGATATTCTTTGAAGCTGTTTTCGACTTTTGTTGTACTAAAACAAAAATTGATTGTATTTCAGAGCTGTGTAAAGATAAGTGGCCTTAATTTTTAATTCATAGCTTGAGCAATAATCTTCTATGAATAATTGAATATTTTTTGACTGATATTGTAAGATATCCACTGTTTTAACTTTTGAATAGTACATGTAAATTGAACCTGTATTTCTAT
Organism: Mysoria ambigua; assembly: GCA_018245875.1. NCBI lineage: Eukaryota > Metazoa > Arthropoda > Insecta > Lepidoptera > Hesperiidae > Mysoria > Mysoria ambigua. Next base: position 9,110 of record DWEI01002257.1, on the reverse strand, counting down.
GTAATAAATGTAGTAGAATACTTGTTGTTCAGTTTGTGTATTATAAAAAAATCTTTAATCTCCAATAGATAATGTAAAATTAGTGGAACAGATTTTTATGAATGCCATGTAACAAATTAAAAGTTTTTTTACACATAATAACTGGTGGACATTGCACTATCATGTTCAATTGAAGGTAGAAATTGATGAAATGTTGTTATTAGAGAACAATTTTAATTTTAAATAGACCTAATTATTATTATACCAGTGACTTCGGGTAGGAAATCTCATTAATTAAATTACGTAATTGTTAATTGCACAGGAAAATAATTCAGCATCAAAATAAATGTTTTTCATTTCGATTTTGTGTTTTTTTATATATCATGAAATTGATTATGCATGTATGTATGTATGTATGTATGTATGCATGTGTATACCTGTGTTACATATATATCTGCACATCAGGTCCCTAACAGGGTAGTTCTTGATTGTACTAGTGTATAATAAAAGCACTATATGAAATTAATACAGTAAACTTTTCCAGGAAAAAAAATTCAGAAAGTACATGAAATTTATTTCATATCCTTAAAGATTTTCATTAGTGACCTGGATCTTTGTTATATAGTCTATACAAAATTGGATACCTTCTGGCTGAATATTTTCCAGACTAGTTGAAATCTGAAGTATTATAGATTGTGATCGATCTTCACCATCCTAAAACTAAACTAAATATTGTCCAAAGATTTCTATTCTGTTATCTAAAGCGTTATATGATGTACCGTGTGAATATTGATGTTACTCTATTTCTCTATAAGGATGTAATTATATATACAAGATACAATGATATGACAATAACTGTATGTAAATCTTGACACACTTCCATACAAGGTCATCTAATTCCAAACAAGGCAGAACCTATATTGTGGTAATCTGACACTTGATAATTTACATTTAACTATTTTGTGTCAACTATTTTGTTATTTTTTACATTCAAGCAGAACAAAAATCTTGTACTCATTACACATTACATTTGTCCTGGGTGGGAAACGAACCCACGACCGTTGGAGTAAAAACTAGGTACATGCAGCAGTGAAGCAGTCAAAGGAATACAAGCAATTGAAACAGAGTAGAAGCTATACATTCTCAATGCACCGCGATTACTTTACTAACAGGGCACTAATCTACTCTGCTATTACTATCTCAAATACTCTATGCTGAATCTATATGTATATTGGTGGATGAGTTTTTGAATAATATTAAACCCATCTAAGTTTTTCTATAAAGTCCCAGAGTAGATGTATTGGTTTATTTTAATGTGAAAGCTTAGCCTCTGAATCAATAGAGGCTAAGGTTACCGAAACTTCAAATTGTTCAGCCAAGTATTATTATTATTGCTGTTGGTAGAATATGTCACCATCATCAGCCCATCTCAGTCCACTGCTGGACATAGGCCTCCCACAAAGAGCGCGATCGCGCCCTAGCCTCGGCTTGTCAAGTGTCGTCACACTGGCCGTAGTAGACTACATCCTATCACCAATACAACACTCGGTCGATATAGCTATTTTCGTTAAACATCATTAGGCAGTCATAATTAAGCGTGCGAATCTGAAAAGTTCGGACTGGACATTCGAAAACTGATTACGGTCCTGGCCCTCCGCTCCCTGACAGTCCCACGTCCAACAGTGGAACGACAGGCGTTGATGATAATGTTCTAAGTCAATCCCCAGGTATGGCAATGAATATCATGCAATCTAGTGACCTTATGTCCATTATAAGGTAAAACTCAAACTGCAAGCATCTAAAACTACACGACAATATTTATACAAACATTTTAAATTTGGAACTCGTAACATTTTCTTTTCGTAAAATAAATAAATGCAACTTACCGCGGTTCTCGTAAAAGCAGTTTTAACGTGCTCCTCGGTGGGCGCGTCCCAGTATATCATTTCGTTTTTAATTTTGTACTGCACCATATTGGTGGAATACAAGTGGATTGTTCTAGAAAACGCAATTAGCTGTTCGTTCTCCGCGAGAGAATCGGCTATTGTCTTCAACACGCCATTCACGCGGATAATGGTCGACGTTTCCTGGGGGACAAGTCTACTATTACAGGGCGTGTAATCAGTCGATGGTACGAGTACAAGAAACAAAACCCCCATTGCTTAGGCTACTAAATCATTCTTGGTCACGGCAATGTGTCGCGTGTTGAGCAACACCGAGTCGCTCAGCGATGCCAGATCGCCTTATATTCTCAAAACTTTATCTCTACGTTAGCTGAAATTTAATCGCCATCGGCTTATGACAATATTTGAAAACGACCACTTGAAAGTAAGTTATAATAAATGAAAACAGCAACAATGTATAGGTAGCGGTTACATATGTGAAGCTTAAATGACGTTAACAAAGCTCCCGCAACAAGTGATTCGTCGTATGGCAGGCGGAGGCTAGGGCGAGCGGGCGGGGCGGCGCCGTACGCACGGTGTGCAGCAGCACGTCGACGACGAAGGAGGCCGGGTCGTGCTGCAGGCGCGGCCAGCGCCGCAGCAGCTGCTCCACGTCGGCGCCGGCCGCGCGCTCCCGGCTGCCCTCCAGCAGCGTTCTGCTCTTCAGCAGCAGGTTGCGCGGGTACCGGAAGTCCGACTGGAAGCCTGCGGCCGCCAGTCGGCAGAAATGTTTCATCAGAACGTGTCGTATTTATTTGTCTCTACGGACTGCGCTCGTTCCTTTGACTGATGCGCTATTTAAAAATGTTTTTAAATGCCGTAAATAAATGTCTGCACTGATCTCTCTATTCATGATTGAAATGATGAATTTTATGAATCCCGCTGGAATATTTGTGTTTCTGTATTTTCCTGGTTGCACGGTTTCACCGATGACATCACGACTGTAATGCTCGAAGAGATACGCAGTAGAGTGGAATACACTCCTAGGTTTCACCAGTTATGGTTACGTTTCATAATGGAATAAGTGACAAGTCCATTGCCTTACACTAGACACAAATCCAGAATTGGAGGCACTACTAGAAATGTCAAGTTATAAAAATGCCATAGTACCCGATCCGGGATTCGAACCCAGGTCGTCTCGATAGGCTTGCAACCAACAAGGCAAACAATAAAAAAATAAAATTATTCTTTGTAAAACTCACAAAATGTCGGCCGGTACGTGATAGTGACGAGTGCGTCTCGCGCGTACAGGTGCACCAACTTCAGCCGGTCCTCCACGCGCGAGTCCAGCAGCGGGAAGTACATCTGGAAGAAGTGGTCCACCAGCTCCGCGGAGCCGTGCGGGCAGTGGCTCGCCAGCGCGGCCGGCAGCTCCTTCTTCCGGTGAAGTCTCACGCCGTCCTGCGAATATAATAGTGCTAAGAAAACATTCGTTAAGAGGGTTAGGCGAAAAAAAATTATGCAATAACTCAAAATATTAAAACATTGTTCTGTATTACGGGGTCATTGGTCCAAAACTCGACAATAGCCATAGTTCCATGGTACTATTCAAATGTTAATAATTTAAGATTTCTACAAAAAAAAAAAAACTAATATGTAACAATTAATGCCATAAAACATTACATTTTTCCTATATTTAATACATACATTTTTTTTAATTGTTCACAAAATTTGAGCCCATAAAAATTATCATCACAGCATTGTACATAGTATGTCGGTCGATAGTCGGTATAATGTGTTCCTATTATATTGATTTTCTTAGCTTACACAGCCTTAAAAAATAACAGTAAATGTATTGTTTACTCTTTATTTACTCTTGTTTACTCTTTATTTACTCTTGTTTACTCTTTATTTACTCTTGTTTACTCTTTATTTACTCTTGTTTACTGTTTATTTACTCTTGTTTACTCTTTATTTACTCTTGTTTTTTTAAATTTTCTGTGCATTTTTTGTTTCAAAATCAATTTCTTTAAAGTCGGTTTATATTACATATTTTTTTAACCATATCAATAATACCAAAAAAAGATAAAAATGTTGTCAGGATGATAAGCGGTAAAATATTTAATTTATGTCTATCACTGATGGGATTAGGCGTAACGATACTTATGCATCATAATCATCACCACAAAAAACAGCAAACACACTACATACATTTTTATATCAAGTGACCACTTCGACCATCATATTAAGACCGCCATGTTCGCTAACAACCTCCGTAACATAAAAATATGAAAACATTTATTAACACACGAGCTCTTGCCCGCGAGTTCGCAGGGGTCTTAGTTATTGAACATTTTACGTATTAACACCGATTAAGTACAGATTTATTGTACGTATAGATATATCAATTACCAGGTTCCTGAGCATCGGGAACATGTTCCTGATCACCCTTATATAGTACTTGGGGTTGATGAAGTCGGTGCACAGCGGGTTGCCCTCGAGGCTCAGGGAGGACAGCGGCAGGCTGCGGCAACAGAGCAACATGGTCGGCTTCTCGATCCAATTGTTGGACAAGTTCAAGTGGGTCAGCTTGGGCGTCCGCTTCTCCAGGTCGAAGCCTTCCACCGTACTGAAAATGTAAAATAAAAATCATTTGTTATACGTATGTACATTATTTGAAGGGAAAATTAAGAATTAAAAATTAATGAAGGGTTATATTGTTTCATTAATATGTAAAGTATATATATTGTATGAAAAGCCGCTGTTTATGAGTAAACTAAATACCGAATATACTAAATCATAGCAAATAGAAATACAGATAGAGACAAAAACATTTTGTTCAGTACCACCGGTTTAAAATAATTACAGGAACCGTATTTACAGTTTACTTCTTTGTAATGTATGTCTATGCAGAGGCAGAGGGACTAATAGATGACAGCAATAGACAGCGGACGGAAGTCCCAGGTGTCGCTGAACGTCGGAACACAGCAGCGGCCGGCGCAGAGGGCGGAGCGACTCACGCGAGGCGGTTGCGCGACAGGTCCAGCGCGGTGAGGTTGCTCCAGATGGCGTGCGTCTGCAGCTCCGTCAGGTCGCTCTGGTTGATCACCTGGTTCAGCGGGTAGTAGATGAAGTGACTCACATCTACGGACAGGTGAGATTTGCACAGATATATATATGTATGCTACCGACATACAATACGACAAACCAATGTATGTATGCTATCTATAATTTGATTGATTTCATATAAAGTAGCCGACAATACGGAAACTATGGTTTTCCCCAATAAAGTATTCTTTAAACGCAACACGGTAACATTTCCACAGACTAACATCGAATCGAATATTCTAGAAACTACGATGGAACACTTAGAATTCTCGCGTTGCGGCCAATAATATCTAATAATCAATAATTTTAAGAGTTGTATTTAGTTCTTGTATTTAGATCTCGTATTTAGTTTATCTATTGCAGAATTAAGTAAGGTAACGATAGCACAAGCGATCAGAAACTTTGCACACGAAGCCCTAACCACACATCTGGAATATCGCGCACCTGGTTCCAAGGTGAAAGAGGACAAGTTCAGTTTCTTCTCGTCCGAGAACAGCGCGATCAGTCGCTTGCGGAGCACGAGGCGCGGGATGAAGCCCAGCCGCAGCACGGACACGCCCACCTGCCGGACCGTGATGGCCAGCTGCACGCCGTCCTTCTGCATCCTGAAGTCCAAGCTGTGGATCGCCAGGAGCGCTAGGCGACATCGTATCACTAAGAACTTGCATTCTTGCTCGTTGAACTGAAAACCAAATATATAAAATACATTACAAGTATTGTAGCAGTATTAAAAACAAAACGATTCACCAAAAAGAAGCACACCAGGTATCACAAGGGATAGGCAGAGGGCAACGAATATCTGCTATAATCTTCATACATCTGATATATTTCTTCTACATATTGGCAACGTCCAATCTTTAAAAGTATATGTGGTAAGTATTCAAGAGTTAATTTTTATCTTTGCAAAAAATGTCACCTCACCTCTGTAAAACAGGGTATAAATGTTTTCCCCTTTAAATTTTCCATCATAGTATCGAAAACATCTTCTTTGGTCCATGAGGGTGGATAACCAGTTACCTAAGAACATCAATGTACATGAATATTTATGAAAATTGGAAATATATAAGAGCATGTAGATACATTGAATTAGAATGAATATGCGATTTTAAAAATAATTTTATTAAAACACTTTACATTGTAATAATAATATATTTACATTGCTTATTAATTTGTCATTATTGGTTCATTAGTTTTATTACAAATCATTCATTAATGAATGAATGAAATTAATTTGTAATACGATATAAAACAAAGTGACCATCTATATGACTCCTCTAAGTGCAACGAATAATTGAAATCTGGATCAGAGCAAATATAATACAAGATAGAATTGAGTAGTGGCGATTACGATTTTTTTTTTAAATTGAAACATGTCAATCGTGTTCTAAGCGGCCGGAGCTCCGCGCACGCACCGCCACGGCCACGAAGGCGTTGTCCCGCCGGTACAGCTCGTCCATCTGCTCCTTGACCATGAGCAGCGCGCTGGCGCTGTGCCCCACGGCCGCGCTCGTGCCGCTGCCCGCCACCAGCGCGGCCTGCGGCAGTGTCCGCGACACTGTCACCACTGTCGTACAACAGTCGCCCCCGTCGCAGATCGTCGACATGGAGGTTTTCGATCGTAATCCCCGCGCAGGCTGTCCGGCCGCGGGCTGCGACAGGCCGATGGCGATATTGACTGGGCCGCGTATAATATTATACAAACAAAGTGAATAATTCAAATTGTTGTCACATTGTTCGTCCATCATCGTCCTTAACATCATTAATTGTTAAAAGCAGAGCATGCTACTGGATAACGAAAGGTCGTATGTCACCTTGGGACCCTTATTTACGGCCATATATTTCAGATTGGCGCTGGACCAGGGCCAGTACTCGAGGTACTTGGCGACGGTCTCGTCCGCACTGCGCAGGACGTCGTCCCGCTCGTGGACCGGCACGTACACCTTCCTCGGCGGCAGCTTCGACTCGTCCACCACTTCCCTGTCAGTGAAAATTATTTCATATATTAATCATTTAGCCGTGCATAGCTATTTTATAATATTTTTTTGCAATGTCTACGCGTTATTCCATTTGAGTCTAATGTCGGTGCGTCAACAAAATTTGATCCTATAAAAAAACCAATAAAAGTCTGGTTAACTACACATAACCGTGATAAGAATATATACCGTAGCAACAATATACCAGCTCATTTGTCCCTTGTTGTACTTAGTTTAAAATCATCATCCCACCTCACAGCTTGTTCTTTATTGAAGCTCAAATTGATAGTCAACTTGGGCTTCTTCGGCTGCGCGATCGGCCCCAGGCGGTCGAACGCGCTCACGCGCTTCTCGCCGCCCTGCCACGCGTCCGGGGTGCTGCACGTTCCACGGGAGTCTGCGCCCGGTGAAAACATGTCATGTATTCATAAGGAAAACCACGCCCGTAGCCGCCCACGGGCGGACAGAGTGCAGTACACTCCCACGTTTCACCAGTTACGTTTACGTCCCACTATCGAATAGCCTGTTGCCAAGCACTAGGCACATTTCCAGACTCCTAGCCACTTCAGACAAACTAAGTTAGTAAAACCCACGGACCTCCCAAACGCCACTCACTCTTGCTACCAACACGACCACTGAGACAATCTATATAATGTATTATACATACATTGATTTAGTTTGATGATTAATGTGCGAAATTTTCTTGATGCAGAAAGTAAAAAACGGTTAAGCCAGCAGAATCAAATGGCTACAGTCGTTCATAAGCGTAACCAATCGCTTATACAATTATTAAAGTATCAGTTGATTCGGTATGTACAATAGGAATCTTAGCACGCTGTGTGTGTGTGTGTGTGTGCGTGTGTGTGTGTGCGTGTGTGCGCGTGTGTGCGCGTGTGTGCGCGTGTGTGTGCGTGCGTGCGAGCGTGCGTGCGTGCGTGCGTGCGTGCGTGCGTGCGTGCGTGCGTGTGTGTATGTGTGTATAAAATATATTTCTCAACATTTTTACCATCATCGCGCTCCAAGTTGTTGTACAAATCCGTTGGTGAGTATCGAGCAGGCGATACCCGCTTCGGTATCGATGTTTGAGGAGTTACATTCGATCCCACCTGCGGATCTTTGGGCAGTGTCGGTTGATGACCAAAACCAGAATGGGTGATGGGTTCATTGCTTATTGTAGGCATCATTGAAGGATACCTCGATTCAAAAGCATCTAAAAATAATAAACACAATTGCATCGTTTCTTTACCGAATAGTCCAGATTCGAAGTCATTTCAGACACCATAAGCAACCATGACAGAAGTCACAACAAAATACCAGTCAAGGGGAGTGCTAGTATTTTGGGCCGAATTGTGACTCTTTCACAGCTCGAAATTGATTGGTAAAGAATCAGACGCCAAAAGCTCGCCTGTGAGGTCCACGAATGTTGCTACTAAGGATGCGATATTGCTCAAATTTAAAACATCTCCAAATGCAAGCTGTTATAGTTACTTTAGCAAGCAAGACCATAACACCAATACCCATTAGGAATCCATCAATGGTGTTTATATTATCGACATGTGTTTCTTTAATATATGAGAGTTTGAACATCATCATCAGTCTATTACAGACTAGGCGTCCCAAGAGGGGTAAGCCCCATGCTGGAGGAGCATTGACTCCTATCCAAAGGCAGCCAGGACATCAGCTAACGCCGGGTCTAGTAGCCTCTTACAACACCTTGTATCCCGGCACAGGATCGGATAATGCGTTCTTTCTCCGCCCCGACAAGGGATTATTTCGCGACTAAAGCCAGACGATGACCCAGCGACAACATTTAATGACTAGTTTGTTCGCTGTTATACAATTAATACGTAGATTTGTTGCGGTCTACCTGGGTTTTGAGGCTCTATCACTGTTTGATCGATTCTAGTCAAAAAGCTTCTAGGCACACCTAAAACCAAACAAAAAATTTAAAAAACTCTTTGATATGCCTCAACTTAAATATAACTAAATAAGACCTTGGAATTGGCAAAAATTGTTATTAAAAGTTGAAATAGTTTAGGTATCTGTAACGCACGCCGCTTGCCTCACCCGGAACGCTCAGTTTATAAGGAGTGTTATATTGAAAATATTGATAATTGGAGTTTAATGAACTCTTTGATATGGAGTGCTTGCGAAGTAGTTAAAAAGT